>JAODAL010016242.1:12500-81298 GCA_025379985.1 Phyllomedusa bahiana | reverse complement strand
ATTTTTTAAAATTTCTAGCTAACTACATAAAATGTTCAAATCCCTAATCTAACTAAAGGGAAGGATCACAGCTAACAGTAGGGGTTTTCTCTGTGCAGAAATGGACAATTTCGCTGAGTTTTTTTGGGGCCACAGGAGAACGCAGGCCCTATCTCTATGAGACGCGAGAGACACTGAGGCTGAAACAGGAAACCTGTTCTATGTAAAACGAGGTCATGTGATTTTTTCCAGCCAATCGAAAACCAACACACCAGTCATGACGTGCACACACATTCACCCTGCTCAAATTCTGAAATCTCATTTGCGGGCCCTCCAAAAATTACAGGAAGCGCCGAAAAAGGGCGATTTAATAGATGATGCACAATTTTAACCTTAATTACGATGATCGGGAAATTTTCGATCACCAAAAAAAACCTTGCCGATTTCAATTTTGTCGATAAAATCGCTCAACACTTTTTTTTGAGATCTCCCCCTGGTTTTTCTATGGATTCGGGTCTGGACTCATTGCTTCCCCTTTAAAAGTCCCATGCTTTCTCTAAACCCCCATTTTTGTGCTTTTTGAAGTGTGTTTTGGGTCATTTCCGCTGGAAGACCCATGACCTCTGAGGGAGCCCAGCTTTTCTCACACTGGACCCCTACATTATGCTGCAAAAGTTGGTAGTCTTCAGACTTATAATGCAATGCACAGGGTCAAGTAGTCCGTGCCAAGCGGCAAAGAAACCCCAAAACTCAGGGAACCCCCGCCATGTTTTACTGTAGGGAGCGTGTTTTTTCTTTGAAGCCTTTTTTTTTTTCCTGTAAACTGTATGTTATGCCTTTTCCCCCAAAAGCTCTATTTTGTCCATCTGACCGAACTTTTTCCCCAAAAATTTTTTTGGCTTTCCAGTAAGTTTGGGCAAACTCCACCGGCTTTTTTATGTCTCGGGTAAGAATGGGGTTTCCTGGGTATCCCACCATACAGTCCCCTTTTTTTCAGATGCCGACGGAAAGTACGGGTTTCACGTTGTACCCTCGGACTGCAGGGCACTTGAATTGTTTGGGTGTTAGTCGAGGTTCTTTATCCCCCATCTGCCAATCGCTTGAAATCCTCGTAAATTTTTCTTTTTCGTCCACATTAGGGGGGTTTTGCCCCAGTCCAGGGCTTTAAACTTCTTGTGACACGTGCACGGTAGACACAGGAAAATTTAGGTCTTTGGGGAAAGGCTTTTAGCCTTGAGATTGTCATCTTCCTCACAATTTGGATTCTCAAGTCCTCAGACAGTTCTTTGGTCTTCTTTCTTTCCTCCATGCTCAATGTGGTACACACAAGGGCACAGGACAGAGGTTGAGTCAACTTTAATCCATGTCAACTGGCTGCAAGTGTGATTTAGTTATTGCCAACACCTGTTAGGTCCCAAACAGGTAAGTTACAGGTGCTGTTAATTACACAAATTAGAGAAGCATCACATGATTTTTCAAACAGTGCCAATACTTTTGTCCAGCCCATTTTTTACGTTTGGTGCGGAATTATATCCAATTTGGCTTTATGACAATTCTTTTTGTGGTTTTCCATTGAAGACAAATTAAATGAAGATAATAATACCAAAGAATTTGTGATTGCAATCATTTTCAGGAAGAAACTGAGTATTATCTGACAGAATTGCAGGGGGGCCAATACTTTTGGCCACCACTGTATGGCTACTTTGATATGGGACTTTTATTGATATATGTAACGGTAGGCTTACCATAATGGCAGACCAGAGGTGTAGATCCACTGGACCACCGCAAGTGGTGGCATGAGCCACGCCGGTGAGCAGAATCTAAGTAGGTCCGGTATTCACCAGAGCCCGCCGCAAGACAAGTTGGGCTAGCTGCGGCGGAACACTACCAGGTTGATAGCCCTGTCTCGACTTGCTTGTGATGGCAGCTGATGTGAAGCAAGCTCATACTCAGGGACAAGCAGGAAGGTTAGGACAGGCGGCAATGGTTCATGGAGGTGAGGCCTTGTTTGCCGGCCAGCAGAGAAAACACAGGGAGCAAGTAGAGGTAAGTCATGGGTGCCGGGAGCGGGCCAACATGCAGGTCGTGGCGCCACTCGCCGAAATTGCAGGGACACTATTATGCCTGCAGGTCGAAGTAAGCACCACAGGAGCACCCACAACAAAATTACATAATACATAAGATTCATGTTATGGCTACAACACCGAAACCTTAGCGGTTCTTCTGGACTCATATCACCCTAGAACCTTCTAGAGATCTAGATTTCGATATTACAAAGAGAAGGTTCTAGGTGATTCCGTAGAAGAAAAGGGTAGGTCTTGTGGCCCACGTATAGACATTAATATGCAGCTGTATTACTGTTGTCTAAAACTGATATATGTAACTGTATTACTGATTTCTGTTTCAAGTGATAGAAAATTCAGTTTATCTTGCATTTGTGCCTGAAAACATTAATTTAACAACACAAGAGCTTATTAAAGTGGTTATACCAAGGATAACATTTATCAGCTATCCTTAAGCTAAGCAATAAATATACTGCAAGATGGTTTGTATTTGGCTATCCTTTTCAGTCCCATAGATTTTCTATAGAATTATTATGTAACCACTGGTTTATTTAAATTCCTCTAGAACAGGGGACTCAAGATCCACATTCTAGTGAAAAGTGGGACTCCCATTGGTGGGACCCTTAGCTATCATTCATTTATCACATATCCAATGGATAGGAGATAAATGTTTGTTGCATTGAAAGCTATGAACATCCAACATTTTCCCCAGCGTATAATATGCGTCAGGGAAAACGATTGACATGTCACTTCTTTCCAACGCTTTCACTGAGAGCAAAAGTAAATGGGAGCCAGCTGTCAACGTTTTAGAAGTACATGCTGGGCAACGTGTACTTCTAAAATACCCAGCATATTGCAGCGCTTACAGTACGCACCGCAATACTCCATGTGAACATACTCTAAAAGTCATTGGTAATTGGTAAAGAGGTTAAACCCCTCTCATTTTTTCTCTGAAGTTCAACAAACTGGAGTCATTAATGTCATTTTTCTTATACTTAATTGATTGACTTGCGATGGCAAATGCAACACAAAGTGCAATATTTTAATATGAGACTGTATTCTCATATTACATATTACATATGTACTTCTTGTAGATCCTTCTTCCAGTCTTTAACAATAGTTATTGTACTATATATCTGGTTTCTCCAGAAACACACAGATGGAACTCCATTGTCCAGTACAGCTGACAGTTCAATAGTTGCTTTTTCTTCAATCAATTGATAACCTATTTAATATGATTTTTTATTCTGGTTCTGTCAGTAGTGAATCGCTTTTGTGTGAAATGAGTAAAATATTAAAGAATATTACTCTCTTTCTCCTTTGATTTCTTAGAGAAGCAGCTATAGTACCATCAGCATGAGAGACAAAATATGGGTCAACTCTAACAAGCTTAACCAGAAGGCAATCTCTCTAAGAATATAAGACTTCTTATCTGTACTTTGTGTAATACAATGCAAGCCGTAGAGGCAGCCGCATAATTAAAACCCCCGCATGCCAACAACTTGAAGAAAACATTTTATTTATTTTTTTTCCCAAAGAAAGAAAGCAATATAAAAAACAGAGTATAAAACTTGCATGTAATACAGTGACATGGGTCTATATGGATACAGGGAGGGAAATAAGCATATATATATTTATCTTTATATAATATGTAGGTATAATTCAGTATTAGACACATTAAAAAGGACAGATGCATTTAAACTCATGTACATTGATATCACAAACCACACAGAAAGATAGAAGAATATTAAAATACTGCTGTCCACAAGTTAACTACTGGGATGAGATAAGCACTTAATTGTTACAAGACAAAAGCATCACTACAATGACATAACCGTTTGCTTCTTCAATAGAAAGAAAAAAATAGCAAAAATGTATCTACCGCTAAAAGACTCACATAACTGCATTAGTTAATAGTATTACAAGCAGAGGGAATGGTTACTATTACAAGGGGGAGGGTTATGAATAATTGGAATTGTTCCCAAAAAATTCTAGCTTTATACTGAGTTATATAAATGTAAGTACACCTAGTGATGAAGATCCTGACCAAAAAGACCTTGACTTTCTTCTACTGAGTGACATGTACTATTATATCAGAGGAGAAACATCATCATCATTGGTGGTCCTAAAAGTAGGAACTAGTCTTATCTAAGCACATTATTTTTCATAGGTTCTTTTGGTTTGCTAGGCTTACAATCACAAATGTTTGCACATGATGATGGTGATGGGTATATATTAATCATTTACGATTATTCTGTAAGCCTTTGCCAGTAATCCATCTTAAACATTGAACTTTTAAATCGCACAAGAAAACTGCATTTTTGAATGGGATGTGGTTGTTGAACACTTTGGATTTATTTGATGCAACATCAGAATTCTCCAAGGGGAATGCATCTAGGCCACAGGTGGTTATAAAGAATGGCCTAATATCTATTATCCCTAATGTAGGAAAATATTACACAATTATTTTTGAGCTGTTCAAAATGGAAAAAATAAAATAAAAACCATAGCCAAACTTTTAATTTTTTGTTTTAAGCAACGCTCCTCAGTATCAGATTTTTGTCATCTTTCTATAACCGGTTTTTAAATACTCCCCATGTATTTTCTCAGAATGCTTCAAGATTCCCAGTGCTTTTAGTAATGGTTGACTTAAGCCTTAAAAATGTTTGCTTCATCTTATAGCATTGTTAATAAAATGAAGAAAATGGTATTTATGTACAAGTTAGAATTTTATTTTTCTTGGCAAATATGTGTCATAATCTCCCCCCCCCCCCCTCCCGGTGAATCTACAGTTTTTAACCCTAGACACCTTGACCTGCACTAGACAGGTTTACTTTTACCATTCTATCTAAAGAATGAATTACACCCATGCTGGTTACATGCAACAAATTCCCTATATCTGGTGGAGTTGCAGACAATTTGTGAAAATCAGACATGCATTTCTTTTGTGCAGAAGTGTAAAGAACTTTTTTTTTTTAATTTGTGTTCCATGTACATTTAATCATGTGAATATTCTAAATCCATAATTTCGGGGGGGAACAAAAATCTCCAACATAGTCTTCTCATAGAAAATAAACAAAAACATCAATAAGTACAGTATTAAAAGAAGTACTGCACAAGACCATTGACACTCTTATTAAGTAGTAGTTTTTACGATCACTACATATATATAGAATTTTTTACATACTTCAGGAAAAAAAAAATACGCAAATTTTTTAAGTCACGCATTGAAGGCAGCCATTTTGTGAACGGAAACAATATTCATGAGAATTTGGCCCATTAAGTAACATCAGTAGTATCAAGTCATCTATGCTCCATGTTTTAGTACATTCTTAATCTTTGCAAATTCCCTGACCATGTTCTAATGAATAGTCTTGAGTCTACAAAATGGCTATCTCCACTGTGTTTACATCCAGTTTTTAGACTTAAAATTTTGTTTAATTCAGGTTACATATTTCTGCTTACCCAAGTTTTGATGCCTTACAATTCTCTTTGATTACTGCCAATAGTTAGTCAAACAAAATGGAAAATGGGTAAAAATTCCAAGAATTGCCTTCGAATACCTGAATGTTTATAAATTATAAATAACTACTTTGCTGGAATTATATACAATGGAAGAAGTTCCACAAGATGTCTGTGTGGAAGCAAATCAAATCTAAACAGCTTGTAAAAAGAGTGCATATCATCATGAAATCATCTTGCACTAATAAAAAAGCTAATATTGACAGGGCACTTGTTTCCGAAGTTTCGAATAGTGTTTTCATCATCAGAGGTGGAAGCAGAAAAATCCACCGGTAGAGAAGATATTCTATCTCCAACTCTGATGATAACACTTTGAAGCAATTGATTTTCTTATGTGTCCAAAGATGACATTCAACTTCGCCCTCACATATTTGTTTCTCACATAGGGAAGTATTCAATTAATTCTGCCCTGTTGGTATAAGCAAACGTTTTTATAAAGATGATTACTTCTTGTCCTTCTTGCCAGATTTTTTCTTGTTGCCTCCGCCTTTTCCGACACGCTTTCCTCCAGCTTGGGTTGGTTTCAAAGTACTCCCTGGGATGTAGACATTCTGGCGGTAGTCGGGCACGTGCTGCAGGGTGAACTGGGGTCCGTAACGAGCACTGAGGCCCATAGTGCCTGTTCCTCCTCCGAGGCCTGAAGTTCCCTCAGCAGCCTCTGTAAGGTAAAATCATAGGTGTAATTTACAATTACATCACATTTTCACATTCTAATAGGAACTTATTAGGAAAAAGATTACATCAGAATAAATATGTTTTCATGAAGGGATATGACATTTAAGGAAGTGTTCAGAAAGCCATATACTGTATGTGTTTTTAGAAAGCCATTCCACCAGGTTTTCGAGCGTAACTCTCTGTATCTCCTCCAGTTAACTCTGTCATCTCTTTACTATATAATGTCAAAGTTGAAATTTTGACTGCATATAACAAGTGTACAGATAAAATTTGTAAATGGTTTTATATCTCCTATGTAGTTTATTGAAAGAGTTTTTAATTTTACTCCCATTTCTTTCAACAGCTAAACTGCACCTTTCCTGATCAGCTGCATTGAAGGCGCCATGTCGTCATGCCCTTTTCATTGAATACAAGGCACAGCTCTGTACTTCTAGTAGCAGCTGTGCCTGAAAAAGAATGAAAGAAGTGTGGTGCCGTGGCCCCTTTAAAGGGTTGAGCAGAGGGGCAACAGGTCATAACAGAAGTGGAAAGCCTATATAACCCTAAACAGTCACTATGGACCATTTCACCTAAAGATGTTAAACTGTTCATATCAGAGTTATATCTGATCCTTTCAGTCGAATCAGGACAAAGATTGTATAATGCAGCCTCGCAGTTATTGCTAATGTAATAGGACCACAATCATCATTGAGAAAAGATATGTCACAGTGCAGGAACTAGCACCTGATTGTGAAGTACGTTTTTATAACAGGTCATTTAGGTATTTTACATGTTAGTCACTGATAGGGTATGTCCACACAATGAGTAAAATTTACTCCTTGGATTCTGCCATCAACTGTGTCAGTGGACATGTTTGCAACGAGATGTTGCATGCTTATTGCACATGGATTTAGTGCCATTTTTTTTTGCTTGCGGTTTAAAGTCAGAAAGAAGTCTTATTAATTTCTATGTAGTTTTGGACATGGATCCACATTCAAAACCACATACAAATGTTTTGACGATAATTTACACAAGGTTTTTCGCCATCCCCATTGACATTAATAGTACATTTCCACACCTTTTCTGTCTGGAATAGGCCCAAAGAATGAACATAGAGCCATAGCATGTTAATTAGGATATACCATAAACATGAAATAGGAGTACTTCCCCACTCTCTTGATAAGTGGGATCCAAAATATGGGACTTCCACATAGAAAACTATGTGAATTCTTTATGGTCTTCTTTATAGGGGTGTTCTCACCATGCTGTTTCACAGAACCACAGGCGCCTTCAGGCTCCAACTTCCTATTCAGGCTGTGGGTGGTTCTACAGCAGTGACTGGCATATAAGTTCTGCCATTCCTAGCTGACCTTCTTAGAGTGACATCAGTGTACAAGGCTACAGAGCTCTAAAGGAGTAAAGCTTGTCAGTAAGTAATGTAAACAAGCTGCTATCAAACAGATGGGGAAAACTAGGGGGAGCTATGTAACCCCCGACTTGCTAGACCCCTGTAAGACAAAAAAGGGGGCCATAAAACGGGGAAGTGTATGTACAAAAGGAGGAAATAAGATCGGATCCTGAAAGAAATATATAGTTTGAGAAAAAATATATGATTATTGTACATTATAACTGTCGAATTACCTTTTAACAGATCCTAACTTTGAAGAGAAGCAAAATCAGAAGAGCAATGTATTTGGTAATAATCTTTATCTTTACTTACATTTTTAAAGCTGATCAATGTAACTGGAATGACCCTTTTATCCTTCTGAAGCCATAGTTCTCACTATTTACATGTATGTTTCATTACATAGTCATTGTCAATATTAATTGAACTTGTCTAGTGTATATAGTATACAAGCTGGTTCTGAAAGAACTTCCAGTTTTGGAAAGTGCTTAACCATACAAATTTAGTGAAGTGGGCAAACTAGTTTGTTATCTGGCACAATGTGCTGTGATATCATGGAGTGTTACTAGTGGCTGTCTATAGGATTACAGGCTAACATACTCACTTATGGTTTGTGAACTGTGATAAGGTTCATAAAGAAAACAAATTCACCACCGCTACATCTGTACCATTAAGGCCTCTTCCCAAGGCTTATGGGGTCCCGGATTGGCCCGTACTCCCCCGCCGGATTTGCCGCGTACGGCGCCAATCTGTGGATAATTACGGTAATCCTGCTCTCATAAAAACCCCGCCGAACCCGGGGCCGCGGGGGAGAAAGTGCGCATTTATTTACGGCGCGTTCGCCGTAGTAATGCAGTCTATGGGGGGGGGAGCGCCCCGGCCCCCCCATCCCCCCCCCCTTATTCACGCGGTTTTTGCGGCGCAAGGCCACAAACCCCGCGTAAATAACCTTGTAACCGGCCTAAGATAATGAAAAAATTGCTCCAATTTTTAACTTTGGCCCCTTTTCTGTTTTGCTTGCAGTGTGAGCGTTATAATTCTGACATCTGCTTCCTTCACCAGACTATTTTCATTGAATTAAGATTTGTCCTCAAAAGAAGAAAGAGGCTTCAGGAATCTGCACTTTATGTATCCTGATCAGACCAAAGATGATTTGTATTAAAGAAGAGTACCATAGCATAAAGGAAAATACTTTTACTTACAACAAATTGTATGATTTTCATTTTAAAAGAAGTCTTGTCTTTGGGAGGAAAATTAAAGTCAGTATCATTCAATTTAAAATCAATGCTTTTTGGTATTTTTGGAATTCAATAAGCCCTATGATAGTTATAGAATACAGCTGTACACACGGAAAAGAGGGGCCAATAGCAATGATCAAACTCAGAAAGATTAGTGGAATTAGGGCTATTTAGTTTAGAGAAAAGACTTTGGCTTTTGGGTGACATAATACATTTCTGTAAGTATATCAAGGGTCAATGTAGAGATCTCTCCCATGACTTTTATCCCCCAAAATAGGTGGTTTTTCCCTAGGCTAGAGGAAAGGAGGTTCTACAAAAAAATAAAAAGGAGAATTTTTAAATGTAAGAGAAGTGAGACTGTGGAACTCTCTGCAGAGGAATTTTCAGGTGAATTCACTAAAAGGGGTTTGGAAAAGTTTTAGAGTGTAATAATATAAAAAGTTATAGTGACTAGGATTCTAAAGAAGGGTCGTTGATCCTGAGATTTATTCCAATTGCCAGATTGAAGCCGTAAAGGAATTTTTCTCTAAAATTAGGACAATTAGGGTTTTTGCCTTCCACTGGATCAACACTGTAAGATAACAGGCTGAACTGGAGGAACATGTCTTTTTTGGCTTTGTAATCTACAGTATGCAACTATGTAACTTAGCCCCCCATTATGATGTATGATGAAGGTTTTGTCACCCAGGACTTGTGTTTGTTCCCAGTCCACACTCTTTTCATGGCCATAGGTCATATTCTCCACTCTGTACCCTGTTTCCCCAAAAATAAGACAGTATCTTATATTAATTTTTGCTCCTAAAACGAGCTAAGACTTTTTTTTCGGGATTTTTTTTTTCTATGAACATAATTCACATTTTATTGTTTAACCAAAAAAATCAAAATGTATTAATATCTGTAGTGATTTCCACAAACATCAGCAAAGCACCAAATCTGAATTGCATAAAAAAAGCACTCTCTCTTATTTTCGTGGGTGTCTTATTTTCGGGGAAACAGGGTATATATCGTCACTCCCAAGTAGAAAGGAGTGGGGACCAATTAGAACGGGGCCTTATCTCTCCAAGCACCCTAGAGTCAGCCTTTATGATACATACACCCTTGATAACATAGTAGTAATTTCTCTTCGAATGCTTGTACAATGAAATAAAATCTAATAATGACACTCGTAGTTTTAATCCTGGTCATTTTAGATACTCAAAATATTGTTTGAAAACATTATTTTGGACTTACAAGATGATTATATACACTGTATGTCACAAACACAAAAACTTGGCAAACTCTGGGAATTATCTTGTCAATGGGAAAAACATCTTCACTCCGAGAGCCAACTAACAGATGGTGGTGCTTCTATGCAATGTAAGCAGTAAAGTCACACTTTACAGATTTATTCAAACGAGATTCAACAGAGAATTTGAATCACTCGCTTGCTAATTTCATAAAAGGGGTTTCAAGATCATTTTCCGGAAAGTTGCTGGATTTTATTACAGATGCCTTGTTCACTTTATAAAGCAAAATATGAAAACTACAGTAAAGCAAATATTTTATGACTGTAAACTGTAAATTTCCATTTTCCTCTACTATTTTCTGGAAATTATACAAATTCAAATGTGTACTGCATATTTAACTATATAAATATATATTTATCTATCTACTCTGAGATATTCAAGGGGTTGCCTGGTTCAAATAATCCATGTGAACCAGGCAACCCTACCTGGAGTAGATTCAGATCACTGTACATCATTATTTATATCCAAACTGACTTGAGTAGAAGCAGTTATTTGTGTTTACGTGAGCACAGTGATATGGGTGGTAAAACATATATTGACTCCATGTCAATAGTTGACAAAAAATAATTGTCATCAAGATCTCTCAAAAGCTACTTGGGTTTTGGGCCAGTAACTTTAAATGGAACCTGTCATGGTAAACTGATCATGATGTCTGATCTGCATCATGTTATTGAACGAGTGGAGCTGACGAGATGGAGATGTAGTTTTGTGGGGAAAGAGTCAGCATACCTTGTAAAAGGCTGTCAATGATTGGCATGTAGAACAGACAAGTTCAATCTGTAGGCATCATGTTATAGAGCAGGAGGAGCTAAGCAGAGGAGATATAGTTTTGTGGTATCTGATTCAGCATTCTTTGTAAATCTCTGCTTATTATGTTAGGAGTCCAATGGGTGGCCTATAGAGATAGGCGAATTGATTCTAACGAAGTGTAATTCGTTTAGAATTTCAGGAAAACTTCGGTTCTGAACGAAGTCGAAGTTTGGGGGACTTCGGGTGAACGAAGTGTGCTTTTGATTGATAAAATGGCTGCGAGCACATGGCGTTACAGGGGGCAAAGCACTGGGAGGAAAAGGGCATAGCCTCATGACATGTGCAAGATGAAGCCAATCAGAGACCGGCGGGATTCTGTGACGTCACCGCACTATATAAGTCGGGCGCGCCCTGGGAGCTCATACCGCTCTCACTGTACTGATTAGGGAAGGTGCTGCCGCGACTGCTTGTAATAGCTCTTACTGAGGAACTGACTTTTATACAGCGATTTTTGGGGGGAGTCTCAGCATGTCTCAGAGACTGCTTCTCTTAACGTTCTATTTCTGATTTTGTGGGGTATTGGATCTGAAGTCCAGTGTGCGTCCAATGCAGCTGCATATACATTTTAATGCTATCTGCTCACAGCACATTGAATATACAAGGGGGATCTAAGCCTGTTTCTGTTGTATTCATTTAAAGAAAGAGCGTTTTTACAATACAAATACCACTTCATTTTTGGCTGCTCAATTCTTTTGCGCAATTTACATCCAGGGGTTAATTAAGCGTTGTTCTGCTGTTGTGGTCACTAAAAGAAACCGTCTTTTTCACCGCAAAAAAATACATTTTTCCTGTAGCCTAATTCACAAGCGGAGGTTAATTACAATTTATTCTCTTGTTGTGTAGCGTAGAAAACACGCCATTGTAACAAGCTACAAAGCTAGTAGTTTGTGGTTGCTCAATTGTTTGGCGCAATTTACATCCAGGGGTTAATTAAGCGTTGTTTTTCTGTTGTGGTGACAAAAATAAACCGTCTTTCACCGCTAAAAAATAAATTTTTCCTGCAGCCTAATCTACAAGCGAAGGTTAATTACAATTTTTTCTCTTGTTGTGTAGCGTAGAAAACACATCATTGTAACACGCTACAAAGCTCGTAGCTTGTGGTTGCTCAATTGTTTGGCGCAATTTACATCCAGGGGTTTTAAATTTAAACGTTTTTTTCTCTGTGGTGACAAAAATAAAAACCCTCTTTCAAACCGCCAAAAAATAATTTTTCCTGCACCTTTAAATTTACAAGCGAAGGTTAATTACAATTTTTTCTCTTGTTGTGTAGCGTAGTAAACACGCCATTGTAACACGCTACATAGCTCGTAGTTTTTTGGTTGCTCAATTCTTTTGCGCAATTTACATCCAGGGGTTAATTAAGCGTTGTTCTGCATTTGTACTCAGTAAAAGAAACTTTGTTTTTCACCGCCACAGAAGAAATTCTGTAGCATAATTCATATCCGAAGGTTAATTAAGCCTGTTTGTTCTTTTACAGTATATTCAGTAAAATACACAGAGTTTTTAAACGGCACATACTAGTCAATTTTTTTGCCCATTTCTGGAGCGCAATTTATATCCAAGGGTTACCCAAGCTTCTTAGAGGGTTCATTTGGAGTCAAATACAGGGTGTGTATTTATCATATACAGATATCTTCATCAAACAGTGTCTGTACATTTTAGAACAAACAAGTTATGTCAGACAGAGAGGTGGCAGGCTCTTCACCTGTGAGTGGCAGACACACAAACATTCCAGGCCCAGGTCGCAGCACAGCAAGGGGACGTCGCAGCAAGGGTCACTCGGTGAGGCCACAACTGCCGCTGTCATCTAGCGGCCGTGTGTTGTTCAGCAACCTAATGGTTCTTGATTGGTTGACTAGGTCATCCACTTCTCCCAGATGACATCTGACAACCCCAGCCAAGAGTCGGTGGGAACGTCAGACACAACCTTAGTTGGCATGGCCCGGGAGCGGGTCAGCGGCCCTCACCTGTCCTCATCCCGCCTCTGTCCCATCCGGTTCCCTCAGCCAGAGATCTACTATGTGGTCTGCATTCAGCGCCACTATATAGCGAGGATGAACAATTTGAGGAGGGCAGTCAGCAGCTACTTGGCAGAGAAGAAATTGGGCCAATATCCCCTGCTTCTTGCAGTAGGCGGCAAAGTATAGATGTTGAGAGTGGCATAGGCGGTCATGTTGTGAGGGGTCAGCCTCTGCATACCAAGACCAGTGATGAGGACAGCAGTGACGATGAAACACAAATAGATGATGATGTAGCCGACCGCACTTGGGAGCCGGGTATGGCTATATGTAGAATCTGTGGGCAGAAAGTGAAGCGGGGCCAGGGAGCAAACGTTGGCACCACGGCCCTGCGTCAACACATGCAGCGTCACCCGCCGGCGGCCTGGGAGAAACGTGGCTCAGATGTGATGGTCCATCCTGCCGCCGCAGCAACAGCAGCAGCCGCAGCGCCCAGTGGCACGCCTGCCATTGCAGCCAGTCAAGGCTCCACCACCTCTGCAGAAGGGAGCTGTTTCTCATTGACATCATCTCCCGGTCCAGATGCTCCTGCTCCTCGCTACTCATGGCGCCAGCAGTCGTTCAGCGAGGCGATTGCACAGAGACAACAGTAAGCGTCCAACTATCCTAAGGTGCAGAAGCTGACTGTACTCCTGTCCAAGTTGTTGGTGCTGCAGTCCCTCCCTTTCCAAATGGTGGACTCTGTACCATTCAGAGAACTAATGGTTTGTGGCTTGTGCCGAGTCAAGATGGAGAGTTCCAAGCCGTAATTTATTTTCCAAAAAGGCAGTACCAGCACTTCATAAATATGTAGAACAGAAGGTGGGCCAGTCCTTGAGCTTATCGGTTTGTTCCAAGGTGTACGGCAGCGCGGGCGTCTGGAGCTGTAATTACGGTCAGGACCAGTACATGTCCTTTACGGCCCACTGGGTGAATGTGCTTCCGGCCCAGGCACACCAACAACTTGGACAGGAGACGCCGCTTTCTCCTTCACGTTGTCAAACTGCGGCTCCTGCGCCAATGTCCGCCTCCTCCTCCACCACCACCATCTCAGCCTCCACAAGTACTGCTCCATCATACCACATGTGTAGGGCACAGCGGTGTCACGCAGTTCTACACCTGGCTTGCCTCGGCGAACAAAGTCACACAGGGGGGGAACTGCTCCACGTCATGCAGCAAGAAATCGAAGTGTGGCTTTCTCCGCGCCAACTGCAAATCGGAACCATGGTGACGGACAATGGGAGGAACATGGTGTCCGCACTGCACCGAAGAGGGATGGTCCATGCGCCCTGCATGGCGCACGTGTTCAATCTGATTGTGAAAAGGTTCCTGAAGTCTTCCACCGATCTTCAGAAGATTCTGAAAATGGCTAGGAATCTGTGCATGCACTTCATCCATTCCTACAAAGCCAGGAACACCCTCCTCGAGTTGCAGCAGCAGAACAGCCTCCCCCAACACACTCTGATATGCGATGTTTCCACCCGTTGGAATTCCAGCCTGCACATGTTGGACCGACTGTATGAACAGAGAAAGGCCATTAACGATTTTTTGATGATCCAGGCGGACAGGAGTACTCCCCTGTGTAACTTTGATGTCAGCCAGTGGCAGCTCATGCGTGACACCTGCCGTTTGTTGAGGCCATTCGAGGAGTCCACGTTATTTGTCAGTCGCCAGGACTATGGGATGAATAACGTCATTCCACTGCTTCATGTCCTGGAACAGATGCTGAAAAATCTGTCTGGGCAGGGGACTGGAGACGTGGCGACTACATCTCGCGGCCACATGAGTCCGGTGGGGACTGAAATGGAGGAGGAGGAGGAGGAGGAGGACATTGGAGCAGAAGCATTGTCTGATGAAATGAGTGGATTTTCTACCCAGATGACAAGAGAGGAGGAGCAGGAGCAGCTGGAGGAGGTAGATGGAGATGAGGAAGATGAGGCAGATGATCCGCAAGCACCGTGGCAGTATACAGTGGAGATGGAGGCAGGGAGCCCCTCGGAGTCACTTGTGCAGATGGCCCGCAGCATGCTGATTTGCCTGGCTAGTGACAGCCGAATAGTCAGCATCCGGCAGAGGAATGACTTCTGGCTCTCCACCCTATTGGACCCTCGCTACCGGTCCAAAATGGGAGCCTTTTTCCCAGCTATTGAGAGGGAGGACAAACTCAAATACTATAGGGAAATCCTCTGTAGTCAGTTGGCCGCTGCCTATGTGCGGCATCGTCCCTCCTCTGACAGGTCTGACCGGGGGGTTCTTCAGCGCTCACGAACTACTGCCGGGGCCGCTGGGGGAAGGTGGGGGGGGTCGGAGCAGTACCAGCTCCATCAGCAGCAACCTAAGTCTGGAGTCACTGATGAGCAGCTTCCTTCACCCGCCTAGTGAGGAGGGCAGTCGCCAGCAGCAGCAGGACCTGGAGCAGACCCTGAACCAACAGGTGGTGGCCTACTTAGACAGCACTCTGCCACCCCAGTTAGAAGATCCGCTGGACTACTGGGCAGCCAAACTGGATGTGTGGCCGCAACTTGCCGAGTTTGCAGTGGAGAAGCTGTCCTGCCCGGCCAGTAGTGTGGCATCAGAGCGGGTGTTCAGTGCGGCGGGGGCCATCGTTACCCCAAAGAGAACCCGCTTGTCCACGGGAAATGTGGAACGACTGACCTTTGTCAAGATGAATCAGGCGTGGATCGGCCAGGATTTCCACACACCAATGCCTTAGGCGTCAGACTACATCAGCCATGACGCCTCACCCAAACTGTGAGAAATGAGTCTGGGTTCAAACTACTTGCCTCAGCCACTATTCTGATGCCGCCACCCGCCTGATGCCACACATCTGTTGACAGTTTCTCCATCTGCACCAACCATCTTTACCAGGGACTGGTATTGCCACCCACCTCCACACTCTGTCATTGTGCCACTGCCTGACCTCATGTTGCTGTTGTTGCTGGTGCCATGACATCCACAATGTGTCATTGTGCCACTCTAACCTCATGCTGTTGCTCCTGCCGCCGTCACCTCCACTCTCTGTCATTTTACCACTCTGTGGCCTACTCCAGTTTTTTCCCACCTAAGAATGTGATTGTGCCACTGACTGGCCTCATGCTGCTTATGAGGCTGCTGCCGTGACCTAGACACTGTGTCATTGTGCCACTCTGTGGCCTATTCCTGTTTTTGCCACCTCCAGAATGTCATTGTGCCACTGTCTGACCTCATGCTGCTGCCGCCTCACCTCCACTCTCTGTCATTGTCCCACTCTGTGGCCTACTACTGTTTTGCCACCTCCAGAATGTCATTGTGCCACTTTTTGACCTCATGCTGCTGCTGTGGCTGCTGCCGTGACCTACACACTGTGTCATTGTCCCACTCTGTGGCCTACTCCTGTTTTGCCACCTCCAGAATGTCATTGTGCCCTGTTGACCTCTGCTGCTGCCACGGTCACCTCCACTCTCTGTCATTGTGCCACTCTGTGGCCCACTCCAGTTTTTGCCACCTCCAGAATGTCATTGTGCCACCGTCTGACCTCATACTGCTGCCGCCGTAACCTCTACTCTCTGTCATTGTGCCACTCTGTGGCCTACTCCTGTTTTTGCCACCTCCAGAATGTCATTATGCCACTGTCTGACCTCATGCTGCTGCTGCCGTGACCTACACACTGTGTCATTGTGCCACTGTCTGACCTCATGCTGCTGCTGTGGCTGCTGCCGTGACCTACACACTGTGTCATTGTGCCACTCTGTGGCACACTCCTGTTTTTGCCAGCTCCAGAATGTCATTGTGCCACTGTCTGACCTCCTGCTGCTGCTGTGGCTGCTGCCGTGACCTACACACTCTGTCATTGTGCCACTGTCTGACCTCATGCTGCTGCTGTGGCTGCTGCCGTGACTTACACACTCTGTCATTGTGCCACTGTCTGACCTCATGCTGCTGCCGCCGTCACCTCCACTCTCTGTCATTGTGCCACTCTGTGGCCTACTACTGTTTTGCCACCTCCAGAATGTCATTGTGCCACTGACTGACCTCATGCTGCTGCTGTGGCTGCTGCCGTGACCTCCACACTGTGTCATTGTCCCACTCTGTGGCCTACTCCTGTTTTTGCCACCTCCAGAATGTCATTGTGCCACTGTCTGACCTCATGCTGCTGCCACGGTCACCTCCACTCTCTGTCATTGTGCCACTCTGTGGCCTACTCCAGTTTTTGCCACCTCCAGAATGTCATTGTGCCACTGTCTGACCTCATGCTGCTGCTGCCGTGACCTACACACTGTCATTGTGCCACTGTCTGACCTCATGCTGCTGCTGTGGCTGCTGTCGTGACCTACACACTCTGTCATTGTGCCACTGTCTGACCTCATGCTGCTGCTGTGGCTGCTGCCGTGACCTACACACTGTGTCATTGTGCCACTCTGTGGCCTACTACTGTTTTTGCCACCTCCAGAATGTCATTGTGCCACTGTCTGACCTCATGCTGCTGCTGTGGCTGCTGCCGTGACCTACACACTGTGTCATTGCCCCACTCTGTGGCCTACTCCTGTTTTTGCCACCTCCAGAATGTCATTGTGCCACTGTCTGACCTCATGCTGCTGCTGTGGCTGCTGCCCTGACCTACACACTGTGTCATTGTGCCACTCTGTGACCTACTCCTTTTTTTTCCACCTCTAGAATGTCATTGTGCCACTGTCTGACCTCATGCTGCTGCTGCTGTTGATTCCGTCAACTCCACACTGTGTCATTGTGCCACTCTTTGGCCTACTCCTGGTTTTGCCACCTCCAGAATGTCATTGTGCAACTTTCTGACCTCCTGCTGCTGTGGCTGCCGCCGTCACCTCCACACTGTCACTGATGTTGCCACCTGAGCCCTCAGCTTGTTTTTTTTGTCCAGCTTTCGCTGGAATGACTTTATCAGGCTACATTCCCGCTTGAGTTTTTTGGTCAGTTTTGCCCTCTTAAGTGCCCAGGGAATTTTATAGTGAAGCGATTCTAAGAGCGGCGGAAGTCATGTGCATGTCATACTAAAAAAAAACATTGTATGAAGACCAAACCAAGCTCCCTCTGCATATTTAAGCATGGCACAATGTTCTACAGCACCCTGCAGGCTCTGTGCAGCCTGGAAATAGCTGTTTTTTAACATGATTCGTCCCGAAGTAATTTGGAACGAAGTTATTTATTGTCGGGAAATTCGGCGAAGTGAGCGAACCGAATTTCGAGAAATTTGCCCATCTCTAGTGGCCTATATCAGTGACTGACATCTATCTCCACGCATGCTCACACAGTGAACTGCCAGTCATTGAGTGAATCTACCCACTGGACGCTAAAGCTTTGAATGCTCAGGGACTTTAGCCAATAAAGGCTGTTTAATAGAAAATGCTTTTAATCTGAACATTAATTGGCTCCTTACAAATTAACTTTTGGTAGATCTCCTGTAGGCTTATGGGAAAAAGGGGCTACAAAATGTGCTTAACATGTCTCTCTTTGTTCTTCCTACTGCTTTACTGCTGGCATTTAATGATGATAAATATTGTAACGTCTAATTGAATGTTATAGTTACTATAGGACCCCTGATAGGAACTTTACTCATAGGAACTCGTAATATAACTGCAACCTCTTCAATATCTCATTAAAATGAAAAGGGAGTCAGTCAGAATATTTTTGCCCCAAATGGGCACCAGTACCTTTTCATAGTGCTCCAGAAGAGTCGGGATGATGGGTAGGCAAAGGTAGGTGACCGCCTAGGGCACCACTACATCCCAGACACGAAAGGAGCACAAGGAGGCATGAGTGGGGCTGAATTTTCCCATTGAGGGGGTGCTATTTGCCTAGATTACCAGAATACCTTGTCCCAGTCCTGTGCTCCAATAATTTTCAAGGATGTGGCCCATATACTAGATGGCTGTTTAATGTCAAGGAGGTGGACATGCTACTTGCACCCAATCCTGCTCCAGCCAGGTTTGACAATGGTCCCTGAGGACTGGGAATGTCATCACAAGCCAGGCTTCAAAAACATCAGTCAACTCAGTGATGAGGGTAATTTATTATGCTACCGAAAGCAACTTTAGCAAATTTTATAGAAATGTGCCCATGCTGACCAATGTGACATGATACATATTGCAAATCAGTCTATAAACAGCATAAAAAATTGTGCTCTAGAGCAGCAACAGTCAATTGTTACCATTTCCACATGAAGAATCATTTTCAGTGACATTTCTCATAGTCATTATTGATTATTATGATCAAATAGTACACATTACTTCCACATATGTATACTAATATAGAAGACTGACCATTAGCAGATGCCAGAATCATCGCCTGAAGTCTCTCCGTTTCGAACTGGTTGTTTGGCCACACTCCAGCTTCCTCTGTGGGTTGTGCTCTAAAGAGACCACAATGACACAACATGATTACTGTAAAATATCAGACGTAATTAAAGCAAAGTACAACAGACAGCCTGTAATTTATAAGACTGCACAACAATGAAATATCTGTTCTTTACGTATTGTGAAACAAACTAAAATAGGGGGTTTATTTTAGAAACAAACCAGGCATTTGTCAGCAAAACAAGTGCATTATATGTATCAAGATCTTTTTTCGGAATAGGAAATTAAAGGCAATTTAAATGCCCAACTTTATGAGTGAGAAAATAGAAGTAAAAGCAAAGGTGGTGATTATAGGGTTTTCTGATGCTGATAGACTCCAGGGTAATCAGTTGTAATCTGTGGAGGAATTTCGCAGTAAGGGAAACATGTATGAATCGAACGAGTCGAAGTTCATTTTCTCATCTTTTTTCAGTGTTAAATGCACCTGAATGTATGAAAGTGGTTTTTGTGCATTCATAAATGGTGTGTAAAGTTCATCGCGCTTTGCTGTGTGTTTGCCGCATTATGGAATAGAGGTGCATTACTAATGCGCCTAACATGTATAAAGGCTATAGATAGGCTGGAAATAAAAGAAAAGTCATTAGAATAGTATGTAAGTGAATAGAAACTATGATACTGATCTTGCTTGGTGGACCACAGGTCCCAGCAATACCTGTGCTGTGCTGGCTCTTGCTGTGTGTAGAATAAACAGTGAGAGCAGCAACATTTCAAATTCGATGTAGTAAAAATTTTAAATGTAAAAATCTGAACAAAAACATCAGTGGGTTATTTAATGTAAAATTAGTTTTAGATTCTTTTAATTTTAAATACATTTTATAGGAGATATTTTTATATTTTTGAGATATTATATATTTTTATATTAATTTTATATGATAACATTTTTTATTACATTTAAATACTTTAATTTTACATAGTTTGATAATAATCAGAAATCACTTTTTATTATTGCACTCTTGTAAATTGAGAAATATTGGCCATTTTTGCCCCTTACATCAAATCTTGCTTCACTTCAACTCCTCAGGTTCAGGCAGACCACATTGAGATAGGTCTACCTGTCGGAGCAGTAATGTGTCTAGTTTTGCCAACCCACATTCATATATGTGTCTAATATTACGAGTGTGGTGTGACACGTCTCCATAACGCCCCCAGAACACCCCTTCATGTTAGGCGTATTAGAAAGTGTTGAGTCACATTCATTAGGTGCATTAGACATCGTAGACTGCTCCCTTAGGCGCCTTTTACGCCAGAAAAGGGTGAAAAACCCAATCATACATGTCTCCCTAAGGGGGACATGTATGAAGATCGGCGTGTCGAAGCTCCTGTTTTCACGTTTTTACCAGGAAAACTGCGCCTGATGTATGCTGGTGCCGAAGTGCACTCATAAATGCGGGGCAAACTTCAACGCCTCCAGCAGACAGACCACGTTGAAATAGGTCTGCCTGTTGGAGCTGTAATGCGCCTTACTTTGCCGACCCACATTCATACATGCGTCGGAGTTTTCGAATGTGGTGCGTCCCATCCCAGAACGCCCACAGAACGCCCCTTCATGTTAGGCGCATTACAAAGTGGCGAACCTTGAAGAAAATACAGTTTTTAATATTTTTTTATATATTTTGACATTTCTTTAGAAAGCATAATATTATATTTTGCACAACACTGAAATGTTTATAAAAACCCTGTACAGGCTCAGATTGCAATAAAGTAATAAAATATCCAGTTGCTGCCATGCTGCCACCATTCTAACAAATCCGAGCCAGTCCCATAACAGTGATGCCATGTACGTTGCATTTAACCAGGCAGGAAATCATTGGCCTCATTAGTCATGTGATGTACATATGAGAAGAGACTTTTAAGGCCAGTGATTGGCTGCACAGTGACGTCACTGATGGGAAACTGGCAGGGATATGGAAGCTACAACAGTGCCATAACAATGGCAGCAGGCGATTTGAGTACTGGTCATTTTACCAAAGTCCCAGCCCAGTCAGAAAATCTCAGAAAACCCCAGTAGAACATCAGATATATCAGACAATATATCTCAAGTTAATGTTTATTTGAATTATTTTTCTTTTCTTCACTACTATGAGGGTGAGCTGAATACAACAGCAGCTGCAGAGATATTTCTTGTACTTTGCTACAATGTACCAATCTGGGCTTCAGAATGTTAAGTTTAGGATCAGTTCACTTCTGTGATGAAGGTTCTGTTCAAATGAACCAAGTTGGAAACTGAATAGACAAGACTGTAATTTATAAAGTTTTATGGACATTGTTGGTGTCCGTCATGTAACAGACCCAATGCTGTGGTACTTTTAGTTTTCTGTTTCTATGACAGAACAGAAAACTGAAAATAATAACACAGGTGTGGACCTAGCCTTACAAAGAATTGCCTAGACTGGATACAATTGTATCAACTTCTCAGCCCGAAGCAGGGCTGTGCGCAAGGTACATGAGATTTTAGAACTTTAATTTACAAAATGATAATTGCATAATTGATATTTGCATTAATCTTCTTTGTGATTCGTTTATATATCTTCTGTGCATCTTCTGTGCATAATCTTTTCCCAACCTAATATTTTGCCATCAAATAAGTATGAAAATATATAAATCTCTAAAGCAACAAAGCAATTATTCCTGCAATTACGATAACTCTGGAGAGGATAATGGGTGAGTTATGTATAATTAATGGAAGAGTTGTGTGACTTGACAATAAGGAAGTGTATGTTTTGGGCTATCAGCAGCAATGACATTGATGAGCTTTGAACACGTAAGGAAAGGTCACTAAAGATCATTATTGTCTACATTGCTTTTTTCATTGTGGCTCATTTTAGAGTTAGAGCAATTCTCATCTCCTTCTTTTTTTACAGAAGCTTCCCTAGGTTACCAACCACCTCTCTCTCTGCTTTAGCAGTGGCCAGGCTGGTGATGTCACTTCCTGCTGAGTCTTATCAGCAATAGAGGAGCTGGTTTGTCTGTCTTACTGACAAACCTTATTAACCCTTTAGAGCTTGGTACCCTTGTGCCCTGCTGTTCAAACCCCTCCATCACCAATGTTCCTTTAACAGGCTAGGGATATTAAGTCATTCAGTCAGTGCTTTCAGTGCGCTCACAGTCTGAACAGTTATTGGGAGCCTGAAGCTGACTGTGAAGAATAAGATCTTCTTAAAAGGCCTGATGAGAAAACCCCTTTAACAAGAGGTGTAAACGTTTCTTGCATAGTCATTCTGCTCCTACTGTGGCAAAACAAAGGACCCATGGTCCAATTCTACCTTTTGTAAAGGAAACATTTTACCAATGTAAGTATATAGCCTCCTGTGAGTGAGGTAAGAGATCAGATTTTACTCAAAATGGAAAAATTGACATAAGGGTAAAATGATCCAGGAAATTCTGTAAACCTATTTACATTGTAAAATGTATTCTTTCATTCTTGAACAATTCGGATATGTAAGAGATCATTTTTCATGTCTATGGAGACTTTTACTTTTCTATAATTTTACCTTGATTACTAACTCAGCATGAAGTTGGCTGCACACCAGACATAATAAAATCGTTTTACAAAAATTATATGACATGTCAGAAATGCTATGCAATTTATTAGATTTTTCTCTCTCAATCCCCACAGAAGTAGTGTATCGATGAATAATAAATCATAGGGGTTTTATTAATGGCCTATTCTCAGCATAGACCATCAATCTAATATTGGTAGGGGTCTGTCTCTCAGCACCCCAGGACACTAGCTGTTTTAAGGTGTCAA
The DNA here is from genome assembly GCA_025379985.1 of Phyllomedusa bahiana. Classification (NCBI taxonomy): domain Eukaryota; kingdom Metazoa; phylum Chordata; class Amphibia; order Anura; family Hylidae; genus Phyllomedusa; species Phyllomedusa bahiana. The sequence goes on along the minus strand of JAODAL010016242.1, from coordinate 58,231 downwards.
GACGCTGCAGCTTGTTTTTCACTGATATGTTTTTCTAGCAGCTTGGCTGTGTATTGCAGCTATGTCCTATCCACTTCAGGATAGGCTATTGCGTTTAATAGCCCTGATAGCCCCTTTAAAGGGTTTTTGCCACCATGTAATGTTGACATGGGAACCTCCAAAATGGGTATTTAATCACTTTTCTAAATATATGTGATTTAAAAAAGTGAAAACTCTGAGAGCTACAGCATTTCTCAATCCCCCTTGGTTACCTCAATGCTTTCCCTAGTCACGACCCAGGAGCTGAAAGGCCGCGCTTGCGTGAATCACTTCTTATCTGATGACAGGCAAAATGAATGGTCTTTTAAGGCACCGGGTAGCAATATGTTTTCTTTTGTATACAGAATAAACTAGTTGTAGTGTTATTAGATCCCTGCTTTATCTGATGACAGAGAACATGAAGGAGCTTTCAAGCTGCTGTGTAGAATAGGTGTTGTCTTTTGTATACAGAATCCACAAGTTATAGTTTAATTATTTCAGTGAACATGTCACAGGATCCCTTATGCAGCTTTGTGCTCTGGCTGTGTGCGTCTCTCTCTCTTTCAGCTCCGTGGCTTGTTTACATTAGCTTCTTAGCAGATAAGGCTCCTCCTGACAGTGCACTCTGAGGCTGGCTGTGTCTTGCTGTATTGAGAATCCACTCTTGTACTGTTTATTATTTCACTTAAGTTTTGAGACTCTCCCTTGGATTCCTCACTCCTCATTAGCCCCCACCCTCTCTCCCCTGCAGCTTCATGACTCAGTGTGATTTGTTTACATCTTGCTTTCATGCTGAGAGGAGCTACGTAAGTGAGTCTTGGCAAATCCCCTTTAAGTAAAATTGTATCGATCTTATCTTATTTGATGTGTGGGGTTGGCTGCTCGGCTTGTGCTACAATTGAAGCAAAAACCCTATTTAACAACAGGACAAATTCTAGTTCTTCCCTATAAATTTAAGGCATCTAAAGAGTAGCTACAGTAGATTATTAACCCCTTAACCTACCATGATGTTTTACTATGTTGTGGCAATGTTAAACTTCTCCTTTAAGCCTATTATTATCTCTAACCCTGTTCTTACTCTAACCAACTATAACCTTAGGTTTTAGGATGTCTTAGGGGTTAACTTGCCATTCAGCATTAATCATAGCTTGGCCTCACTCCTGCTGTGGCATTACTTTTGGTGCAACCATCCAACATAATTCCTAGGGAACCCAGAAGTGACTTTGGTTGTTCCACCAGAAATTACACCATGATGGAAGAAACACAACTCCTGTAGCAGTGGAGGATCCAGAGTAACACTGAAAGGGAAATTAACCCCTTAAAGGTGTTGTCAAGTCTCGTTAAATTATCTTTAAAGATAGGCAGGCTACAGAAAAATAGAAAACAAAGTTATACTTTCTTCCTGTCCTGTGCTGCTGGTGCTCTGAAGCATCACATGGTCCACTCCTCTGCACTTCCACGGTCTTGTGCCAACACATAGAAAATGCTTGTGTGCCATTGTGAGTGATTGGAGCATGAGCATCTCCAGTCTATCAGGACAAGAACATTGAAGTACAGATAAGTGGGACTCAGGAGACTTCAGAGTGTCAGCCTCTTGGAACAGGAAGGTGAGTGTAACTTTGTCTTTTTCTCCAGCCTGACCACCTTTAACTATATTTTACACAACTCCTTTAAAAACCCTAAAAACCCTGACACTAAGCTGGAGCAAAGGATACATTTTTTGGGTCTATCCAAATCGATTCATTGATCGAATCTGTCGTTGACACTAATTCAAAGCACAACACTACACATTTTTCTGTATCTGAATGTTACTTAGAGGTTCTACTAAACCTTGTATACTGTATCTGTGCATCTTTGTTAGCTAAGAAATAAGGACCACATGTATGAAAACTGTCTAGGTCTAATACTCACTTTGTTGCCCATAGCAACCAATCAGAGCTCCCCTATCATTTCATACAGTGCTCTCGAAAAATGAGAGGGGCGCTCTGATTGGTTTATATGGGCAAAAAAGTGAGTTTTAGACTCAGACAGTTTTCATACATGTGGCCCTAAGTGTTAGTAAACACACTTAACCCTATGTAAAGCACACATAGGACCAAAACTTGGAACAGAAATTAAAGCACCTAACTATTGTCCTCCTGCTTTCAGATATGATACTTTAGCTACATCTCTAGGGATTAGCATTGCAGATAAGTCAGGAGATGGACATTTACAGTGTACAAGGAAGTAGATAATAATTACTAGGTATACTGTTTTCATTCTAGTGTTTCTGAGTTATAGATTTTAATGAAACAAGGTGAAATACTGTATGTGTAGACTTATTAAGCTATCAATAAAGATCAATGAAGAAGATGGGTTACGTGTACATTGTAAATTTCAAGATGCGAGATTTCAATAGTTGCAGATGCTGCTGGGTCTTAAAGGGGTTATCTCACTACAAGGATGGCTTTTCATGTTAAAGATCTTGATAAAACAAGTCACTTTGCAATTTGTTTCCATTAACAGTGTCCTACCTATTCCTAGATATCCCCTCTTGAATGGGCTGCATCAGCTCCTCAGGTCGCTATAGCTACAGACCTGTTCAATCTCTCCTGATAGGCTGCCAATGCTGGTCGATATAGTTACAGCAACAAATACAGACAACAGTCCACTGATACAAATTTCTTTTATATTACTTGTTCAATTCAATTTCCATAGCCCATAACATCTAAGGGCATAAATAGTCGAATATAGCAAATGCAATAAAAACCTGTGACACGTATGTGGCAATTTCTGCAATCTTCACATGTGTAGCATAGTACTTAGCTTTTCTTTAAGAAAGTCCTCCATAATGTAAACTAGAAAAAGCAATGCGAAGCTTAGTAAGCTGTAGTCACCACGAGGACCGCCGTACGCCCAGCCGTGACGTATGGCGGTCCTCGTTGTGACTGCAGCTTACGAAGCTCCGCATATGATTTTACTATATTTATATTATATTTTGTTAGCTGGATAATCACTATAGGGAATAATAGGGAGGTCTATCCAGGAAAGGTTCCGGTTAGGGTCGCCTTTATTGGGGCGTTTACTCCATTATGTTCGTTAGGTAGGGATTAGATAGTCTTGCTAGTGGTTGTTTAGAGTAAAGTGTAGGTCTTTCTTTGTCATTTTTTAATATCTTAGATTAAAGATTAAGTTTTATCTATGTTATGCAACACCAATTGTGGTTTGATTTTCCTATGCTGCAGATATATCTAATTGTTCAGATTGCCCAGGTCGTGGTTAATTTGGGTGCATTGTGGCTTATCTATATACATCCACACGAATCTGACAATATACTCACCCACTTGGTCCGGGTCTCTGAGCCTGTGAGAAGCGCCATTCTGCATTAGGTTGCGCCTGCTGGAAGAAAAACAGAAGAGTGCTTGTAATTGCTACAAACTTACATTGTAAGAAAACAACACTAAAGAAAGAAACACATTGATTTATCTTCTTCTTTTTGTCCTGAAGCCTAGCCTGAAAGAGACAAGTAATGGCACCAGGAAAAAAGAACACAGATTACAGTTTCGCCTTGAACTTTGTTGCAACAAACATTACAACATAAAATTTCATTTTCATTCCTTGAAAGTGCAAAACAATTGTATTATTGTCAGTGCATAAAAGGACATTAGCACATTGATGATTGGTAAACATTGAAGAACATTTCATATCAATCTATTTAAGATTGGTTTCAGGGCTGTGGAGCCGGAATCGTGGTGTCAGAGTGAGAGTCCTTTTTGGGTGGAATCAGAGTTGTAGAAATGTACTGACTCAGCTCCTGCTGCAAAATTAAAATATTATTTAGTTAATGCTTAACCTGTATTTACTTTCATAGGATCTCAGGACAGTTCAAAAAATGTAAATGTAAATGTATCTTCTATCAATCTAATGCCTCTATTTATTAAAAAAGCCTGATGTCGCCATTTTATAACAGTAAAAGTGTTATTACTAATTATTAGTCATATTTGGAGTTAAAATCTGAGTATGAAAGAATAGAGAAGTTTTGGCTTACTGACTTCACAGCCCTGCTGACTTCACATCACCTGTTCTCATGCACACAAATATTTGGACTTTGGATGGTAATTTTCATTTTCATGGTTATAAGAAAGGCCAAATGAGAATTTGGAAAGGCCAAATAAGAAAATGGTAATGTTTAAATCTTAGAAACTAAGGGCTACATGTATGAAAACTGTGTAAGTCTAAAACACACTTTGGGGCCCATAGCAACTAATCAGAGTACCCCTTTAATTTTCTATGGTGCTCTAGAAAAATGAAAGGGGCGCTATGATTGGTTGCTATGGGCAACAACGTGAATTTTAGTCCTATTTCATACATGTGGACCTAAGAGTGTGACGTAGTCAGTGATGATAATTCTGTTCTAGTTTGTAACCCAGTGTTCTCCAACCAGAGACTTGGGAGAAACATGTGGCTCTTAGACCCTTGTGTACTGATATAGTAACGTTTAATTTGATGGTAATATTACAGCTTTCCGTGATATCTGATATCAGATCACAACAAAAGCCATCGAAAAGCATTGAAAATGTTGAGATAACTTGTTGTGCCATGACATCATGGTTCATTACTGTCAGATTTATCTTTGCTACCAAAGTTTGGTGGTTCTACATACTATTTTGGCGGGTGGCACCAAGTCATAGCTTTACTAGAACTTTGTACCAGGGTCAAAATTATGTCCCTGGCAGGTATCTTAAGGGTATGAGTCATATCACATATCAGTTGGGGCTTCTGTTGTAACCTATAAAATACATAATGAAGAAAGAAAACATAGTACATATATTTACACTTACTTAAAGCAGATGTATTACCTAAAACTCATGTGCATACCACTAATCAAAAGAACATATTAATGTATTGTAATAGTGAAATAGTCAATGTATGTAAAATATAACTGGTCTCAGGAATTTTAAAAAATCACGATTACTAAACTATTACATATTAAACCTTATACACAACTCCTAGTTTACTAGGGGAAATCTCACAGATGGTTTTTACATTACAGTAGTTTCTTGGTAATTGTGCCAGTTTTCATACATATGTTCCATTTAGAAATGACTTGTTTCTTAAGGTAAAGAAAGTCATTGGAGAGTTGTAGTTCGACAAAGCGTCTATGGGGAATAACCTCATTAAAAATAAGCAGGCAATGATGGCAGGCTCCCAGCTGGACAGACACCAGCTGAGATTGCTTGCAGGGATATACACTTCTTGTAATGAGATTGTGAACAATGCAAGTACAGCAACCAGCACAGCAAGAGGTTCAGAGCTATACACTATAAATATAGAGCGGTCAGAAAAGACTTGGGGGGCTGAGAATATAACAGACAAAAAGCTTTTAATGTTCTATATTGTTATAGGATACTGATTATGATTAATTTTTTCACATGGTTCTTAAACCGGCTACAACTTGATACTTGAATGATTTGGGAAACTAACTAGAACAGGGAAATATTGCCTTGGTCAAAACAGATCTCTAGCCCATACATACCAATGGTGTAATTTGTGTGGCTGTCCAGAGGCTCAGTAGGTAAAGGGGTCATGTTACTTTAAATGCAATGAGCAGCTTCCTACTGTCTGCTAGATAGGATTTAAAGGCCAGATATAATAAATGTGATAGCTCAAATTTATTGGCATTTATTGGGTCGAGAAACATAATGGGGTGTTCTATAATGAACTATTGGAGACCAAGGGGCATATATACTGTTCTTGCACAGGGGCTCACTCCACCTCATATTCACAGGTAACCACTTTACCAGTCTATGTGCAAGATTAGAGTATGTACATTTTAAAATTGTATGTGTTTTTCCACCATGGTTAGCGGTCCCCTCCCAGAGCTCCATTAGTGACTCTTGTATAACCTTCTCCAGGCACTTTATGGACCTCATCTGGTCAGGTTTATTGATCATTAGTAATTTCTAGGAAATGGAAAAATCTGACTTGCTAAACCCAAAGAACAGCCAGCATAAGGGTAATTACCACCATGTACTTAAAGTTAAATTCTGTATGGAAAATCCATATTTTATTTTATAGTAAAATTAACACAAATGTTTTACAAAGAAGACCTAAACAAGTTACACAAACATGCCACTTTCTAAAAGACAGATGACAATTGCTTGCATCTGGAAGTAATGATCCACTGCTGGGGCTCCTTCCTCTAGTTAAGAAGGTTAGACTTTGAGGCTACGTTTTATAAGTTACTGCTATAGTCGACTCACACATTGGGGTCAATAGGCACTGGTCAGAATGCCACTAGATTTCCTCTTTAAATTAAGCACATGTGGCCAGATGCAAGTTAATTGTTTTTTCTTCTCTACCTTCAAACAAATCCTATGCCTGCCTATTAATAACCTTATATAAATCACCAACACCATTATTATTCTGGGTGACTGGCAAGGGGCAAATTAAACTAAATGCTCTCTGTGCTCGCAGATTGCATATCTCATAGCTGTATAAACGTGTGACTTCAGAGAGTTCATAAAATGTGCTTAATCAAATCCATGTGTCTATATAAAAACAAATGATATCACGTCATCAGTAAATCAGTCATGAAATGCCAGGTCTACATAAATAAAGATATGATGATGAATTAGAGCATGACAGATCTCCAAAAAGGAGGAAGAGGAAGGAGAAAAAGTAAAATAAAAGAACCACAGAAAGTGATCCTTTACCAATGTTCTTGGTGCACATGAGTTATAGCAGACGTGAGCCTTTAAGTACAGTACAGTACAGTACGTCTTTTAAAAACTTTAGATTTATGGGTGACAAAGCATTGATGATTAGAGAGAAGGGGCTCTGTAACAAAGTGGATGATCCTTGTGCACAGATAATCACAATCTAACAATCAAATGGTAATTGGTCCCTAAAAGCAAAGCCAGGGGCCTTTTAGTCTTCTAATCCTAGGTCCTTATAACATTCAGTATACAAGTTATTCTTGGGACGAGATGCTGCCAGCTATGTGTATTGTAACTTTACATGCTACCTTATACAATCAATGGCTAACCATGTAATACATGAATAGATAAAGCCTGGTTTACAGCAGCCTTGTGCTTTCTGTTGTTCTGCTCTATTTGGGTGACAGAAAAAAGAAAAGAAAGGGATACCCATTCATTTCTAAAGAGTTTTTAAGCTCTCAGTTTGACCTATAATTTAGCTAGTCTGGCAAATTTAATTTTTTTTTACTGAAAAAAATAGTGTAGTTTGCTGTGCTATATTTTCTGTTAGAAAAAGAATGGAAAGGACCCTTCCTTTTTTACATTGAAGTCAATAGTGATTAGATACTTATGAATAGCTACCTGTTTGCATCTGTTTTTACATCCACTTAACATATCCATTATCTGATCTGTTGTCAGAGGAATTTCACGCTTCCATAGGGTTAAAAAGAAAACATGTGTTTTTAGCGGATGCAAATGGATATAAAAGTATCCATTTTGTGAAGGATCCGTCAAACAATCAGATTTGACTTCAGTTTGCATCAGTTCAATTCCGTTTTCAGGAGGTTGTCCGTTTACAACAGATGACCCAACGTAGATGGAAAACCAGCTCTAAGGCCATGGTTCACACGGATAAAAATGGGCGTATTTCGGTCCTAATTACGTAGCAGAAGGCGCCATTACGGGCCCGAAAGGACCATTTCATTACGGTAATTCACAGTTCTCATTGAGATATGGATTACGTCTGCCTCTCACGTCAGGCGAATTCACAGCCGGGGGTGAGATAAAGACATGTCACTTTTAGCGGGTATAGCCCGCTAGCAGTGATATCAATGGGCCGGCGAAGTGCCGGCCCCTGCTTCTCCGCTCCCGCCCCGCCCCGTCCAATCGGCGTAATTGCGGGGCGAAATTACGTCCCGCAATTAAGCCTGGTGAACATAGCCTAAGGGTGCCAGAGTGAGAGCCTGAAGATCCTGCAAAGCTCCTGTGCCAGAACGATTACTTGCAACGCTGCCAGTTGTATCTGGTGTTGGACTTAAATGGGTTATTCTCGTTTCATTGATCATCTTTAAGCTTGAAGGCACAGACTATTACCAAAAACTTTTTTATTTTTTTATTTTGCATCTCTTCAGAGTGGGGAGCAGATCTTATCTTCTGTTTTTGTAGTCAAGGCTCCCTAGTTACCAGCCACCTCTCTCTGTTCTTACAGGCTGAAGCAATGGCTGGAATGGTGATGCCAGCCCTTGCTGTGATTCTTATTTTGAAAGATGGGAGTTTGTTTACGTAACTTTAACCCTTTAGGGTTCTGTAACCCTGTGCACTACAGTTTACAAAAATCCAGCAGTAATTTCACTGCATCAGGTCAACTAAGAACAGCAGAGCTGATATGCCAATCACTGCTGTAGACTCACCCACAGCCTAACCAGGAAGTAGGAGCCTGTCAGTGGCTCTGTGAAAACAGCATGGTGAGAAAAACCCTTTATGTTCCTTGGACCCACCAAAGGAAATTGCTGTCTATATAAGACTTTTGCATGTGTACTTTAATATAAATATTGCACATGCATAATTTAATAGGATGTCTGGTGACTGATTCAGTTCTAAATTAGTTAATCTAGGGCCACATGTATGAAAACTGTCTAGGTCTAAAACTCACTTTGTTGCCCATAGCAGCCAATCAGAGCGCCCCTCTCATTTTTCCAGTGCACTGTATGAAATGAAAGGGGCGCTCTGGGCAACAAAGTGATTTTTAAACCTAGTTTTCATACATGTGGTCCCTAATGCTAGCCCTTTTGTGGGTGGGCCAGTCTGACCCTGGTTGGATACTCCACTGGCAAGGAATGTAGCATATTTTAATGAGTCCTAAACAACCTATTATTCTTCATTCTCAACTCTATGATTAGCTGACGAGTTATGGTGACATATAACGAGCAGTTTTGCCAGTTCATTATTCTCCACATACATGAGGTCACATAGCTATAATGGGCAGGACAAATCAATTTCCCATTTACAATTAATAATATGCTTTTTTCTTTATCTGAATGTTTGTTTGCATACTGCATTCACTAGATAATTCACACATGTGTGATCTTGGACATGGGACAAAGAACTTGGATTCATTTCAGTGTTTCCAGTGCAGAAAGTTGAAGGCTTAATACCTTTTTCTACATAAAAGTGGGGAGTATAATTATGTGCTTGCTGAGTACGCCTATGAGCCACATAATGGAAACTGTCAGGAATAATACAAAAGTAACATCAATACATAAAAGATCTGTTAGGTAAAGTCTGTGCACCTGCCTACAGAAACAGCCATCTAATTTACACATCAATACAATTCTCCCCGGTTACTGTAGAAACCTGATGTGACTCCAGCTTTGAGGAAAGGCCTAAGAGACTCAGGCATAATGCTTTCTTCCTGTGCCCATCAAAAATAAATGTAAAGAGACTCTTCTAGAACAACCCTGCCCTAGATTGTTTTAGCTCATTTTTACAGAACTACTTATATAGCAATGACAATTCTGTTTTGCAAATTATGTTAAAATACTTAGTATAAATTTCTATCTATAGAGTTGCTACTATGTCATTGTGATCTTTATTCTATCACACATTACAGATATGTATAAAAGGCAAGAGAAAAAAATTCCATATTATATCCCTTATCACCATAACCAGAAAGAGAAAACAGAAAGAATAAGAAAGAATAAGTATAGCAATGTCATCTATTCTTCCATACATTTCCATTCAGTATAGAAGATGTTAAAATTAATTAACATTTGTACAAATCCCACCGATCTGAAGGACTGCGCAGGACGTCCAATTAGAGAAACGAAAGCTTGTTTTATTGAAATCGGAAGACGTATTTCGTGTTCAAAGAACACTACATCAGTTCCACAAAGCAATATGGCCCAAGGCTGGAATAAATAACTAAAAAAAACACCAAATGTGTAATGCAATGACATGGAATGTCATATAAAATGTTTGGCAATAGTACTTGTAAAAGCTACTTGATACATATATGTGCATGGTAGCTATTACAACTATTTTTGCCAAACATTTTATATGACATTACACGTGCAGATGCTCTTGCACATTTGGTGTTTCTTTTAGTTATTTATTCCGGCCACTGGCCACAATGCTATATGGAACTGACAAAACGCATCTTCCGATATCAATAAAACAAGCTTTCTGTTCGCTAATTGGATGTCCTGCGCAGTCCTTCAGATCGTTAGGATTTGTATACATGTTATTTAATTTTAACATCTTCTATACTGAAAACAAGTCTTTTGGCCTCCTGTATCTATGGAGAGACGTAACCACTGGCTCTCTGCAGTGGACCTCATCAGCATTAGTTCCCTAATACTTTGGGAAAGGCTTTGAAAGTGTTGTGCCTTGTAGTTGATATTTATATATATTCCCTAACATTTTTCAATCTAGTCACAATATTGCGCTGTCTCCATTCTGTTTTTACCTTACAAAACATTGGACACTACAATTATAAGTCAATGTGGGCTGTTGGGCGCATTGTCCATTATTTGATGGCTCCACCAGTGCCGTCATGGTTTCTGAACTGAACCTATGGGCCACATGTATGAAAACTGTCTAGGTCTAAAACTCCCTTTGTCAACAATGTGTTGAAGATGTTAAAATTAAATAACATGTATACGATCTGAAGGACGGCGCAGGACATCCAATTAGCGAACAGAAAGCTTGTTTTATTGATATTTGATGATGCGTTTCGTGTGAAAAGAACACTTCATCAGTTCCATATAGCATTGTTGACAGCGGCCGGAATAAATGACTAAAAGAAACACCAAATGTACAAGAGCATCTGCATGTGTAATGTCATACAAATTGTCATATAAAACCAATCAGAGCACCCATTTAATTTTTCCAGAGCACTATATGAAATGAAAGGGGCGCTCTGATTGGTTGCTATGTGCAACAAAGTGAGTTTTAGACCTAGACAGTTTTCATACATGTGGCCCTATGAGAGTATCGTGAACAGATTCTTAAAGCGAACCAATCAAGTAGTTTTTGTTATCCTATCTGAGAGTAGGATGTGACAAAGGGATAAAAGCTGAGCTCTGTCATAAAGAAGTTTATATGATTTAGAGCAGGATTTCTAAATAAAATCTTGATCATTTTTCGTAAGACTGTGAATTACCCTGCCCTAATAGAGTGATCGACCCCTTTCCCTGTGTTTGCAGAGCAAACTGTCACTGTATGTGGTTAAAAGTAGGCAATATTTTCACTTTCTGTTTTACAATTTGTTTTGCTTTTTACTCAAATCATATAAACCTGTATGTCACAGAACTCAGCTTCTCTACTCCCATCATATTCTGCTCTCAAATAGGACAACAGAGATCACCTGACAGGTTTGCTTTAAGTATATAGATTTTCCAAATTCTGTCAAGTTTCTGACAATACAAATTCATGTATCTAATATATATTTTAATATGATATCATTAACTTAAAAAATAAGCAATGCTTTGCAACCACAACATTTAGGGGGGATCCTATTTAGGACTATAACTAAGTGCACCAAAAATAAAGCCTTAGCAATCATCCAGCTTGTATCAGGGGCGTAACTACAGGGGGTGCAGCGGTACCTGTCGCTACCGGGTCCTACAGCCTAAAGGGGGCGCAAAAACCCATCTGCCACATAAGAAGACACCAGTATTGTAAATGGCACATGATAACTGGGGCCCCATTTCACTTTTTGCACTAGGGCCCAAGAACTTGAAGTTACGCCTCTGTCTTGTATGGTTTACCCACATTCTGTCCCTACCTTTGCTTGAACTCGATAAATGTGTCTTTTTTTCAACCATTCTAACCATGGTAGTTAGTATTAACATTTAAGGGGTTTTCTCACCATGCTGTTTCACAGTCACAGGCAGCTTCATACTCGCACTGCTCGGTCCGGCTATGGGTGGCTCAATAGCACTGATTTTCATATTAAACTCCACCATCACTCTCAGAGCTCTACTACAGATTAAATTTCTTGCACTTGTGTTACTGTCAGCAATGCTACAGACCTACGAGGAGTGAAAACAAGAGCTTACTTAAGGGAAACAATCTGATCTTGTTAGAGATAGAGCCTCTGCTCCTTCCGACCATGGTGACGTCACTCCCTGCTCTCTGTCTAATAAGAAAGGGAGATATGGATGGTAACCTATGGATGGTAAGACTTGTGTGAACCCAGAGTAAATAAAACCTCTCTTATCCCCTGACCAGGACAACATCAAAAGAGCACTGTATTTAGTAAAAGTCTTTATTTACCTTTCCTACATGTTGAAAGCTAATCATTATAGAGAGAATACGGGGAGATACACATGACTAAGTTTTAAATTTTTAAGTGTCTGTATTCTTTGAAGTACCCCATATATATATGTGTGTGTATATATATATATATATTATATATCTTAGTAATCAGATGACAGTGCCCGGGACTAAGGCATGTTGAAAGCTATTCATATATATTGAGTTTTCCCCTAAGAGGAGAAACTGACTTAGTTTTACTTGTTAAGGCTGAATTCTTTGTATCCCTACATGAAATGTATGATATATATGATGTGTACGGTGACCTCAATCTATCGCTATTAGTGATTATAGAAAGTGCTGCTGGGCACTTGTTAAAAGGGACTGTATTCCTTTAAAGGAAATTAGAATTTAAAGTGTCTACATAATAATGAAAGAGACAATGAAGTCCTAGGGGAGGTTCCTGCCCCACACTTTTTTTTTAAGTTCTGAAAATGTCCAAAATTGCTTAAATACACAGAAGGATGGTGAATGAAATTTTTTGACTGCGTTGTTTACGTTTAGAAGCCCTTTATAATAATACAAATAAATATTAAAGGGTCTTCAATCATGTTCTTAAACCTCCAATGATCAGTCAAAATCATCGGGAGGAGTAGTGGTAAACTATATATCGTAGGCGACCATTCAAATAGTCAACTAAATCAAAAGTTGCTAATATTTAGTGGCTGTCCACTCTGGCTCATAGTGAGGACTCCCATACCTATGTACCATGGCAGATAATATAAACAGACGTCTTAGTGATACAACCCTTTGTAATGGAACAATTACAGTCTAGCAAAATAACATCAGCAGATGCTAACACATTCCAGCTAGTCATGAATTTGATACAGTGAATGCATCATCTCTTACTAACTCTCAAGCAGGCTGACTCTAAAATTGAAGGTTCACATCATCATAGATTGGGATTCTTACTTAACAGCATAAGACTATAATCTCAGCCTTCCATAATGCTTGTGATATGCGTCTAAAGAGAGGCGAAAGCAAAACAAAATTCACAAGCGTCATTCGGTGCTCTCCCTAAGGAGAGATCTTCCCTTCCTATAGAACAATCTGTCACAAGAGCTTCAGATGGTGGATTTATTAAACAAATTCCAAGAGATTTTAGATGCTTTTCTTGAAAAATACAATATTACAGGTTATGGATACAAGATTCTGGAGACAGGACGTTCATCCAGGTATTTATTTTGGTTGCCAAGTTTTTAGTTGGGAAGGAACTTTCCCTCTTGTATGGAACAATTTTCATCTGCCTCCTAGGGATTTTTACCTTCCTCTGGATCAACACTGTATGGTTGTAGGCTTAACTTATTAAAGACCTGGGTCTATTTCCAACTTTATCTACCATGTCTTTCGTTATTATGGTCTAAAATAAATTATTCCACATCAATATTACAATAGAATGACCCACGGCTTTTAATAATTAACAGATGGAGATGATGTAGGCAATAAACCATGTCAAAAGCTCAAATCCTGAGGATTCTAATTGCAGCACAAGTCTACATTTCCCAATCCCTTCTGGGTTGCTTTTTTTTACAAACACTCCATTACACAATCAAATCCATGAAATAGACAATTCCTAACACAACCCAGCTTGAGCTATTATCGTCAAAAGCCAAATCCTGAGTACAAAACAGATCCACAAAGCAGAGCTAAGGATGAGCAAATGGATAGATATATCAACCTCCACAACACATTGTTCCCAAAATGTTCCTTATTAGACAGCTATGCAAGTCAGCCAAAGTTCAGGGTCACTGCAAGAAGACGGCCAGATCTTAGAAGTCATTGCCTAATATTTCAGGAATGTAATGAGAACAGTAAAAATATACTATTGCTTTGTACGTATAGACATCGTAGACGCCATAGGAAAACGAGAACTGGATTTTGGCCTCCATCTGACTGTTATATATCAGTGTACCACAAAAATAGATATATAATAGCATAGATAACTACACTTTAGTATCCAGTAGAAAAAAGTTTGTGTTAAATTGAAAGTAAATTTCTTTGCAATGGGACCTTATGGGTTACAGATGTCACTGTATGACATATACTTCATATACTTAAAACAGAGGCCATAAGCGTGATGTATACCTTTAGGGGGTGTTTTTTGGAGTTTTTTCTATTGTGGATTTTAAAATGAGACTTATTTGACTACCAGATGCAGAATTCACGTAGATTCCATGTCAAGTAGCCTGGAAATAGGGTTTATGCACATAAAAAAGGGCGAGATCTTAGTCTACATCTTAAAGTCTATTCCTATATCCCATGCAGAATGGTGCGGATTTTAGGTACAGATTTCTCCTCAGATTTTTCTATACGGAAAAATCCAATGTGTGAACAAACAGTTGCAACTTTATGGAAAAGCAATAATCATGATGTCATGAAATTAGGCTATGAAACCTGCTATGCTGATGTTGCTGAAAAAATTAATTGGCACTGCTACTTCTTAAGACTCTCAGTGATCTGATCATTGGGATATATTACCAGTTATTGCATTAAAGAGCATTACAGGTATCACCCTCCTTAGCCTTAGAGAGGACCTAACATTCCCCATGAACTAATCATTCAAGATAATTTTTCCTTAGATCTCTATGTTGTGTGATTCCCCTATTTTGTCTCCTAGACCTTTATTACCAATCTGTCAGCTGGGTGTGACCACTTATAAGTGTTTCCCTGCACAGTCTGACATGGGCCAAGCAGTGCTGACTGACTGATTCAGTAGAACATTTCTAGGAAAAAAACAGCACAACGCAGAGTTATAAGAGAGGCTGCTCCAGAATTGTTATATCACAGGGAACGCAAGGATTTACTAAAACTGACATGTCAGAAAATGCCACAGATCCTCTTTAAATGGCTGCTGACAGGGAACAATTCACATGTACAGCAGCTGTAGATATGATGCTCACTGTTTCTTTAAGGCCATAAAAATAAGTCATCTCCTTACTATTGTCCTTCAGATAGTCCTGGGTGAAATCACCACACGGTTAACAAAGCTTGAACCTAATCATATACATCATTGATTTTTTTTTTCCTGATGAGTCATCCAAGCCAAATATAGCTCCGCTGGCTATTTAATTCAGTTCAGTAAAGGCTTTGATGCTACTGACAATGGCAAATTACTGAAATCTATAAATACAATTGACATAAAAGGCAGCAGAAAACCATGAAATAGAGGGGTTCTTAATATACATGCTACTGCTTCTTAAGCTATGTCTACACTGCATAGCAATACACTCGTAATTTTGGCACTTTTAGGATTTTAAAAGCACCGGAAATACGATCGTCCAGGCCGCCCCATAGACTACAATAGAAAAAAACGCCCTGTAGTCTCCACAGCTTGTTTCTTCTATGATCGTCTTTCGGCGTATTATACAACATGTTGTATAATACGCTGGCGCTCTTAGTTTTTTCGCCATTTTCGGCGACGCAAAGAAAAAACAAGAACCGACCGCAAAACAGGACAAAAACCGCGGTCCTGCATCGGAAAACAAACAGTCGATTTTGGCCATTTTTTGTCCAATGCAGCATAGACCTAGTCTAACACACTGCTGTAGCCTGGTATCTCTTCTTTATTAGGCAAAATGCAGCTATATGAATGTTTGTTGGTATTACTACAGGTACATCGTTCTCCTTTTTAGGAAAGAACCTGGAGAACCCTGCACTACAATGTTTAAGTGAGCACCATGCAATGCTTCTTTTTCCTGTGGTGGTGCTGCAGAGAAATTGAACACATGCCAGATTCCTCTACAGCAGGGGTCTTCAAACTGCGGCCCTCCAGCTGTTGAGAAACTACAACTCCCATCATGCATTTATATAATCTATAACAGTGGGAATGATGGGAGTTGTAGTCTCCCAACAGCTGGAGGGCTGCAGTTTGAAGACCCCTGCTCTACAGATTACAGTTAATCTCTGAAGGTCCAGCAATGGGAAACCCTGGGATTACTTTATATTCTTAGAAATGTTCTAACAAACAGGAAGTGGCCAAAGCAGACGGTACCCTTAAATGGATGTAAAAGTATCTTAAAATGGATGAAATTGATATGTATTTGCAACAGGGGATCTATAAAAATAAACGTTTAAAGAGCTGTGAAAAGTGGTTGGGAAAGACTGAACACAAACAAGTCCCCACATGTAAAACACAAGACCAGAAATAGATAAATCCTCCGGACGCCTGCCAGCATGATGTGTGCAGGGAACTGGATCTACTGTAGATAACACAACCATAGTCATGTACATAATTATCATAAAATAACTAATGTTATTGCCATTTTAATGATACCTTTTAGCAATAAATCTACAGTCTGATTTTTAGTCATATCCTGTATTATACTGTACTCACATCCAAAGAGTTGTGAAAAGTTCTGTTGGTTGCCATTATGTATTTTAGGTTTATCTGCCCTCCACAGATAAACTTAAAATGGAAGGCTGTGTCTACACTGCACAGCATTACGATCGTATTTTCTGCGCTTTTTGTTTTTTAAAAGCGCCGAAGATACGATCGTTCATACGGCCCCATAGACGGCAATAGAAAACACAAGCTGCAGTCTACAGAGCTTGTCTTTTCTCTGCTCGTCTTTCAGCACCGGCGTATTATACAACATGTTGTATAATACGCCGGCGCATTTTGTTTTCTTGGCGTCTCCCATACAATACAATTGTATGGGCGACGTAAAAAAAACAAGAAACAACAGCGGTTTTTGTGCAAAACGTGACAAAAAACGCAGCTCTGCATCGGAAAAAAAATGTCCGCTTTCTGGCTGTTTTTTTTCCGATGCAGTGTAGACCTTGCCTTATAGTTTAGCGCCAAAACTATAATCCCGCAATGAAATAATCGTATAAAACAGAATTCTGAATTAAGCTTTTGGTGTGAGTAGATAAGAAAACACCTTTTAACTTTACGTAAGTAAAGGAAAATATTTTCCCACTCCCATCAGATGCTCCTTCTAAAGAGAAGCTGTGTAACTCAACTGGGATCCATTCCACCTGTTACTGTACAATGGCCACAATCATCACACATACTGTAGTTTGTAACTTTAGTAAAAAACAGCCTCAAAATTACAGACACAAGAAATAGATATTTCAGGGCACAGTGCCATATAATCACTTGGACTAATGACAGTGCTCCATCCTAATTTCTAGATGGGCTCAGAATAGCTGTTCATTAAGAACATGGTCACTGGGGATTTTCCGGACAATGTGGAGATCATTGTCACTATAATTAGCATGCACCTGTGTATAGTCTGGCAAGTGAATACTGCAATAAAATGGAGCACACACAGCAGCTAGCTACTGAGCCCTAAAACATTCTCCTGTTAAAGCGATACTACAGATCACAAGCAAATGACATATCTGTGTTACATTTTATTTCCATCTTGACCTTTCGTGTTGTCTCTGAATCATTAACATAACTGGATTTATTAACATAATCGAGCATAGTCCATGATACTAAAATAGAAATATTTTTTACAGAATTATGTGTATAGATTATAAAACAGCATACCGGTAGGGTAACTCATGTATAGTGCAGCATTTTTTGTTGCTAAAAAGCTTGGTAAGGAAGGCACCAATCATGGTATATGGTGCTGTTATGCAGTCATTCCTACTATAAAGGAACATTAACAACACTGATACAGTGTGTAATGCCTGTACAAGGACCTACGGGGGCAAAGCATGAGGTAGGGATGCAAAAAAATACAAAGAGAATCCTTGCCTCAAGCACTACCCTCTAAGGCCCTCTACTAGTGGGCAAAACACTGTGAGGCATATTAAATAATACTGTCTGCTACTGTAAACTTAGGCCGTGTTCACACGGCTTATTCCCGACGGATTTGTGAGCCGTATTGAGCTCACAAATCCGCCGTGAATAAGGGGCGGGAAGGGGGCGGGGCCGGAGCGCGGCGGGGGCGCCGCTCCCGGCCCCATAGACAATGCATTGTTTACGGCGCGTCCAAGCCGTAAATAATGTGCATGTCACTTTCTCCCCCCGCGGCGGATTCGCCGAGCGGGGAGGAGCGACGGAATTCACTGTTCTCTGAGAGCAGTGGATTACCGTAATGACAGGGACGGATTGGCGCCGTACTGAAGCGCAAATCCGGCGCGGAGTACGCCGCCAATCCGTGCCCAAATAAGCCGTGTGAACGAGGCCTTAGACATTCTAAGGATGCACCAAACTCAGCACAGTGGCTCATGCTGTTTGATAAATTTGGTGCATCTTTACATTATTGTCTAACTTTATACTACTTAGTTGGCTTTGTTCACACCAGTAATTGTGACAATATGTTGGCACACAATGTTGCATTGCAAGCCACACCTCTTTCTGCTATGCCACTTTCTTCTTCTGCCACCCCATGTCCCTTGGCAGGCCACGTCCCTGTTAATAACCTTTCCCTTATTTTATACTTTTCATTCAGAAGCTTTTTCCTTTTGTACCCTAGGATTTTTTCATCTAAAAAACATAGGTGTACAACATTTAAAAAAGATTTGCTTCAGCACCTGATATGTTACCATTTCTTAAAGGGAATGTGTCATCAAAAATGACTTATTCTTTAACTCACATTTTTATGTTAAACACATTTTTAAGAATTTTTGATTATATATTTTTCTAATTTTCTATATCATTCTTAAGTTCTGCAGTTTTCACTTTGGCCCCTAAGCCTAATAATAGTCTAACACTTCCTGTTCTGTAGAGACTGAGTCAGTCTTAAGTCTCCTATGTGCATAAAGCTGCTGTAAAGCATCTTTCTGACTGCTGTTAAAGGCCTGGTGGCCAAAGCAAAAACTGCAAGACTTAAGAATTATGAAAAAATATTGAAAGTGATATGAAAAATAAAAAAAAAAAAAAAAAAAGAAATACTTAAAAATGTGTTTAACCCCTTAACGACCGCGCACCGTCTTTTGACGGCGGCCGGTGCGGGTCGTTCGTCTGCAGCGACGTCTTTTGACGTCGCTGCAGACATCGGGGTTTGCGGCGCCCGTGGTGCCGCAGCTGCGCTGGGATCGGGGCTGAACTACACAGCCCCGATCCCAGAGCATGTCCTGCAGGCATCGGGGAGCGGAGGAAACCTCCGCAACCCGATGCTTTAACCCTTTGATTGCGGCGGTGCGTTAATCAAAGGGATCCCCTGCTCTGTCGGGTGATCGGAACACCCGGTGACCCGACAGAGCCCGGGAGGAACGGCTGCACAGTCAGCTCTGGGGACCTAGCGTGGCCCCAGAGTTGTCTGTGTATGAAGCCAGTGATTTAGGACGCACTGTGTGCTGTCCTAATCACTGCCTATGTCAGACTGACACAGATTAGCATGTATTAGCATATATGAATATGCTAAGACATTACTAAATGTAAAAAAAAATTTTTAAAAAATGTTAAACAGTTCTCCCTTCAGGGGAGTCAAAAAAAAGTACAAAAGAACCCTAAAAAGTGTAAAAAAAAAAGAATAAAAAAATAAATAATAAAATAAAAATAAATATGTAATAAAAAATAATTGTACATAAATTACACGCACAAAAAAACCTACACATATTTGGTATCCACACGACCGTAATAACCTGTAGAATTAATCTAACAAGTTATTAAGTCTGAAATGTGAATGGTGTAAAAAAAAAATGAAAAAAACCAAAAAAAAATTTTGGAAAAAAAAAAAAATTACTGCAATTATTTATAAGTGTACTTAAACTATTCCCTTATAAAGTACAACTTTTCTTGAATAAAACGAGGCCTCATCCAACTGCGTCATTGAAAAAATAAAAAAGTTACAACTGTTTAAATGCAAGGAGGCCAAAACTAAAAAAATGTTCTGGTCAGTAACTACTTTTCAGGCGTTTGGCTTAAGGGGTTAACATAAAAATGGGACTTAAACAATGACTCATTTTTTGATGACACATTCCCTTTAAGAAACCCTGAGAGCACGTTTCCTTAATGCTCCACAGGAAATAATGATAATGTTACCTATTAGCACTAATGAAAAACAAAACCAAACTTAAGGTGTTTTCCAACTTTCGTAATAGCCTTAGAAAACCCTTGGTTTGTGACCACAATACCAAGCCAGGAAACTTTTGTATATTGTTTGTAACAAATACTAAATCAGAGTCCACAAAGGTGGATGAAACATTAACACAGCATAACATTGACAGATGTAATCATGTGCCACAAAACGTTAGTGTTTCAAGAAACCCTTTAAAGAGGTTTTCCCATTAAAAAAGAAAGTTAACAGTGATCACAACAGTGGGCTCCTTTGTTCCCCATTTCTCCACATTATTCTTATTTATTTTAAAGCGTCATTAATTCCGGGGCGCTGTATATTTGATGGGTTACATACAAAACAGTGGTCCAAACAAAGTACAACACTAAGGGCCACGTGTATGAAACTGTTTAGGTCTAAAACTCACTCTTTTGCTCATAGTAAACTATGGGCAAAAAAGTGAGTTTTAGACTAAAACAGTTTCATACATGTGGCCCTAAATGACCAACAACTGGTACAGAGGGAGAGAGGATCCTTCCCATGAAGTCCTATGATCTACATTGCACAATTGGTATGTGTAGGACTTTCAATAGAGCAGTGGTCAAGCATACATGCTTCAGTTCCATTACCTAAGATAGCCTAGAACAGTATTTGAATTTCCCATAGACTCCCATAGACTCTATATGTACTAGCAATTAAAGTGCTTCATCAGAGAGACAGGATAACCCATAGATTTTGATTATGGAAAATCCCCATAAACTACTACTTTGATGCTATATTTCCAGCTTTGATGGTTGAGCACTGAACATACGACCCATAAAAGTTTTCTATATCTATATAGCTACATACCTTCTACTGCTTGACATACTTATTGCTTAATGTGGTTTTCACATTATTCATATCATTGCTTTTGTGGTGCCATTTGTAAAAAAAAAACAAACAAAAAGCCCACTATTTAATAATTTATATCGTTCCTGCCTCTCGTCATTATCTTTATTTACAGAACACCACGATCACAATAACTATCATTGTCTGGAATGTTTTACTGTTTATTTAACCATACAACTAAGAAGTTATTTGTATCTGGACCAGATCCAAGTAGATTTGCATTAGAATGCTAATGAGGGTTGTTTGCAGATAGTGAATGCTGAACGAGGCTGTGGTATATTCCTTCTATCTGTTTCATTTAGAGCGTATCATTGCGGACATCGTGTTTGTATGCAACACGGTTTCCCAAAGTGTCTGCACATTACCATTGTTCATTATCCTGCCCCCTACAAGGCAAACCTCTACGTCCAGGAAATGCTAAGGAAGTCATCATGATACTTTCCCTGACGCCGAGAAACATAAGCTATACAACAGTTGTATATATTAATGGTGGTTGTTTGACTTGTATATTATTATATTCATTGCCATTTCATCTGTATAACGCATAAAATTACATATACAGTAGATGTAAAAATGTAATCACTGTCTCCTACTAACATTGATTTATCTATATTATTGAGATAGCATACTGTATATTCTCGATACTTAGAATGATTCCACCAGTATAATATATTGTTTTATTATCCAATTGCTAATGAATATTAAAGGGGTTGTCCAAGCAATGGCATTGCACTAGGATATGATCTCCCTTGCTGCTCATTGGGCGACCTGACTGCTAGGACACCATGATTGCTAGAATGAAGTGGCCATGGTCTTTTGTGGAGCACTGGTCTCTTCTTAATTTGTACCTGTGCTACTTCTACCCAGGAGCTATACAGGTTCTCTAACAGTCTGATAAGTTTGAAAGGGGCTTGGTTGCTGTTCCCTGCATAGCACCACTCCTCTACATACTCTGGAGATGCTCACCCCATTGCTATTATGGTCCCAGAGTTGATTACCACAGACAACACATACAGTAAGGAAATGTTTGAATGGAGCAGTGGTCGAACATGCGCACTGCTGCTCAGTACAAAGTCTATGGGACTGAGAAAGAAAACTCAATATGGCACTAAGCTATCCTTGTCAGTCACATAGACTTCAAACAGAGCAAGAGTGCACATGTTCAACTGCTATTCCATTCAAGCAAAGTGAAGACGATTTGGGGGCTCAGGTCCCATGTTTTACTGACTATTGTTAGTACCAGCAGTGAGACCCCCAGTATCAGACATTTGTCATCTATCCTTCAGATGGATGACAAATGTTCATCTGAAAAACCCCTTTAATGTTGACCGTACCTGCTAATTTTGGTGGAACTGGTCAACCAGTCCGTGTGTACAGGGACCTCCTGATATTCAAGAAATGAATAATGTTGGGAAAGAGAAGGATCAGGGAGCTGGATTTTAACATTCTTGATCCTCATGTTCTCAAGGGCGATAAGCTGCTGCCAAAGATTTTCTGATAGCAGCTTAAACCCCTCCTCACATTCAGAACAGTCGCAAGCATATAGGAGGATGAGGGAGATAGACAGCTATCGAGTGTAGCCAACCCTGGTTTACTACAATTAGATGGATTTTTCAAGGTCAAAGACTGCTTTCTAAAGTATATGAGCAGAATGACTATAGATTAAAAAAAAATAAAATCTAGTGTTCACCGTATATATACACACAACAGACAAGGTATTTCACACAATACATATTACATATCAGTTGAAATTTCCAATCAAGTAGGCCTAATCATGTCATTTATATCTAGACCAACCATTGTTTTATGGCACATCTTTCCTTTTCAACTACTACAGTATGGTTTTTCCCTAACCAATTACAAAATGCCACATCATGTTTAATTACACGTGAACACTTACTGTGGACATATGTGTAGTAGTATTGACTTGCATATAGTTATTCCTTCACAAGCCGTTGGCTTCATATACAGTAGATTGGTGCTGTTTTTTATAGCAAAGTTGTACAACATGATGTTTCCTAGAAAAACCTAATACTTGCCTAGCAGTCCCATGGTGGTGCCGCTCCCTGCTTCCGCAGGGTTGCCCCTTTTGACTTCCAGGTTCTTGTCCCAACATGCTGAAGAGGCTTGTGCTCCACTCTGTTAAAATTGAGCCTGAGCATCCCCAGTGTGTCAGGACAAGAACCCGGAAGTCAAGTAAAGCGGATCATGACAGTGGTGGGGGAAAGCTTAGTAAGTATTCGTTTCTTTTTCTATTTTTGACCACTTTGGCTTTATTACATCTTTTTTAAATGGACAACCCCTTTAAAGGCAGTGCCCTAAGAGTTTAACTCCGATCCCTATAACCAGTTACAGACAGTGATTGGCTTAAGCAGTCATGTGTCCTGTGTCAAAAGGACAAAGGAGGAATCCGAGGAGAACCCTGAATGCTTCATAATGGGAATAGAAGGGATCAATTTCACAATGTTCTTATGTATTTAAAAAAATGTTAGCCGGACTACCCCCTATAAAAAATGTACTTTTTGTAAAACAGGAGATGACTACTTGGTAAGCATTAGTTGCTCAGTAAGTTTTCAGATTTACTATATACTATGACAGTTCTAAAGTATATTGCTTATATTAAAAGAGCAAATAGAAATAATATCCACATTCTGCCCAATTAATGCTTTTATAGTAAAGAAAAAAAATAATTTCATTACATAGGAAATAATGTCTCACCTGAACAGGACCATTTAAAGGCGGAAATAAAACTTCAGATTCACCAACCAAGTTTTTCAGCTGTGGAAAATTTAATGGCTTCATGAAGGTGAAATCATTTTTATCAGACATGGTAGAAAAACAGGACCTGTAACACTGACCCTGGGGTTCATTAGGACCCATTCTAACTTCCATATATTTGAGGGTACCATCTGGGTTCAGACGGAGGGTGGGATATTGCCCTGGGTAATGGTTTGGTGTGGATGTATCTTTGCAGCACCACCCAGAACCTCTATGATCCTTTTTGAGACATTTTACGAGTAATATTGTAAAAGTGATAAAAGACACACAGCTTATAGCCACCAGAGAAATGATTAAATACATGGTCATGTCAGATGCTGTAGATGTACCCAGGAGTAAATCCTTGGACTTCATGTTTTCATGGACTATACCATCTTCTAATGTGACAATGATTGTGACTGTAGCAGACAAAGGTGGTTCCCCATGGTCTTTGACTAAAATCAATAGGCTCTGTTCCAGATTTTCATTTTCCTGACAACTTCGAGCTGTTCTGATCTCCCCGGTTTGTGAAGATATAGAAAATAAAGATGAGTCGGTGGCTTTAGCAATTTCATAAGATAACCATGCATTTAGACCAGAATCTAGATCCATAGCAGTAACTTTTGTGACAAAATAACCACCAGGAGATGCCTTTGGAATTTTCTGTTGGGCAATGAACTCATCAGTATGTTCCGGGTGGAATATTTTTGGTGCTTTGTCATTTGTATCCAACACAAAGATAAAAAGTGTAACATTAGAATCGAGTTTTGGAATTCCAGAATCTTCGTCTTTTACCAGGACCTGTAAGACCTGGAGTGGTTCGAAGTCAAATGAACGTTGCGCATAAATACTACCAGTTTTCGAATTGATGTATACAAAAGAAGACATTAAAGTTCCTTCAACTTGGCTGTCAAGGATTGTGTAAACCAAGTCTGAGTTCTCACCTTCATCTGGATCAGAGGCAGATAGCTCCATCAGTAGTTGTCCTGGTGTGTTGTTTTCTTGTATACTAGCAGTATACATGGCTTGTGAAAATGTAGGTTGGTTATCATTGATGTCTGAAATTCCCAAAGTGATTGTGTGCTGCGTCCTTAAAGGAGGGGAACCCATATCACTGGCAATTAGATCAATTACATACTGAGAAATTGTTTCCCTGTCTAAAACATCGTTGGTCACTAAAGAGTAATGGTCATGTGAAAACGTGAACTTAAATGGTAAATTGGATGGCAACTCCAGCGTCACTTGCCCATTTTCCTCAGAGTCTTTATCTTTAACTCTAAAAAGACCAACAACAGTGCCCACTGCTGTATCTTCTGGAATATCTGTCATCAAGGAGGTCACAAGGATTTCTGGAGCATTATCATTGACGTCATCAATTTCTACTTGGACAATACAATTGCCTTCCATTTCAGTTACTCCTCTGTCTCTAGCTCTAACAGGCAACTCACATGACCTTGACTCCTCATGATCTATAGGTCCAATAATAGAAATAACACCCGTCTTTGGGTTTAAGGCAAACAATTTTTGGATTGAATCGGACATGTGGTCATCAAATGAATATTCTATTTCACTATTGACTCCTTCATCAAGATCCGTGGCATTAAGTTGTAACAGCACAGTATTAGGAGGGGGGTTTTCTTTTATGTTAACTTTATATAACCCTTTGTCAAACTTTGGTGCGTTGTCATTTAAATCCATAACAATGATATTTATCTGGGAGGTCCCAGATCGTGGAGGGTCTCCACCATCAACAGCTGTGAGAATAAGATGATGTTTATCTTCATCTTCCCTATCCAAAACTTTATCTAATACTAACTCAGGAACGAGTGCTCCATCACTACGTTTCTTTACAGACAGTGAGAAATAAGGGCTTGGGTCGAGTCTGTATTGTTTCATTCCATTGGATCCTACATCCAAATCATGGGCACTTTCCAAAGCAAATCTAGCTCCCGGACTTGCTAAAAGTTCTGTAATTTTTATAGTCCTTTCAGGATTTGAAAACATAGGAGAGTTGTCATTGATGTCTACAATTTCTACCATGACACGATGCAGTTGTAGGGGATTTTCTATAACTACTTCCACTGGTAGTAAGCAGCTTGTACTGGTTCCACACAGGCTTTCCCTGTCTATCCTTTCATTCACAATCAAATCTCCATCTTCCCAGTTAACAGCAAAGTACTTTCTACTTCCCTCCGACCCCATTCTAAGTCTGAGCTTAGACAGATCTGTATTTTTCAGTCCCAAATCTTGAGCGACATTGCCCACAACTGTCCCAGGTTCAGACTCCTCAATAATAGAATAACGAAGCTGCCCAGAGACCCAGCCCCAGCTACAAAGGAAGAAGAAGCACTTTACTTGCCATTTCCAAGTCTCTGCTGAGTTGTGACTGTCCATAACTTAAACCTTTCCTCCAAGCAGTGTAACTGCAGGCACAGAATCCACATGTAATCCCTGGAATGAATCACTCCATAGCGTAGAATGTAAGCACCAAACTATGGAACATTTGTATCCCACTGATTAAATACATCCACGGGCGGGATTCTTGTCGGAGCCCGAGCTCTCCTTTCTGTGTTGGTGGAGCAACGTTTCACAAAACCAGAGGGGAGAGCAAGGATGACAGCACAATGTCTATTACGTGCAGCATCTGAGGATCAGATGTCAACTCTGCCCTCTACTGGCCAATGCTATTAATTAGTAGACGACGATAATTTCCCGTAGTGCTAACTATTTCATTTTAGTAGACCAACATTTTTTGTGGTGTAAAATTAAATGTGTATTTTTAAATAATATTATTGAAAAGGTTAATTATTTAAAATGATAGTAAGTCCTAAATATCCCTCTGCATATTTATTTTTCATTTTTTTGTATTATGTATTTTGTATTAGATGAGGCAATTCTGAAAAAATCCACTATATCAGTAGGAACCTAATCAGAAATTATATATGTATACTGTTTGGCATTGTGCAGACTTTTGATAAGGCATTCGGTTTATTATGATCTGAATGGAGATGATCTGGTATAAAAATACGTGAGGTTTACATTGATTACCTTCAAAACATTTAGATGTAAAGCGCATATTATTTGCCTAAATGCCTTCACATGCAAACAAGGTCTTCCTTGTGTGGATTTATTAAATATCTTGATAACTTAGGTTGTGTTCATAAATTATTGTCATATCACAGTATTTGTATTCAGTACTGACTACAATTCATTTCATAATAACAAGTTTCAGATGCTGTCAGTAGGTAAATTAAAAACAGATACATTACTGT
The DNA here is from genome assembly GCA_025379985.1 of Phyllomedusa bahiana. Taxonomy (NCBI): domain Eukaryota; kingdom Metazoa; phylum Chordata; class Amphibia; order Anura; family Hylidae; genus Phyllomedusa; species Phyllomedusa bahiana. The sequence goes on along the minus strand of JAODAL010016242.1, from coordinate 31,072 downwards.
GATTAGTGATGATGTTGATATTAGATAATGATGATGATAGGTGGATAGATAGATAAATAGATAGATAAAGAGATAGATAGTTAGGGGGGCATGTATGTACCTAGTACCGAATCACCATCTCTATCTCTGTTTATAATAATGTACGATCCAACAGTATCTAAGTCTCTCACAATCTATGCTTCAAACATTGGCACATAGAGTTCATGGGCCAATATATGCCACTTTGAAATTGGTATGGATTTGTGGGACAGTTTCACGCCAAAATATGGAGTATTTCTGGTGCATCGTACGATTATGGCGTAAAACGACTCTGCATCTTTGGCACACTGAAAAGTGTTGTGTCTGGCACAGATTACGCCAATTATTGTCGTACGATGGTTCATACATGTGTAGAAAAGGGATACCACAGTTTGTTTCGCTCAAAGCACTCCAAAAAAATGGCTCAGCCCATTCGTACATTTCGCTCATAATGTTTATAGATAAATAGATAACAATGGTTATAATAAATAGACAAATATACAAGCAGATATATTGATGGTTAGATACATAGATAGATAACAGAGATATAGATAGATAAATAGATAGAAAAGTAGATAGACAGAGGAAAGACAGATGTAGATAGATACTTAAATAGATATATAATAGATTGAAAACAAATAAATGATAGATTAAATATATTCAGAGAGAGATAGAGAATACTTAATTAGATAGATAATGATAATAATAATGGATACATAAAGATAGATTGGTCTGTAGATAAAGATGAGGAAAGATAAATATACAGATAGATAGATAGATAGATAGATAGATAGATAGATAGATAGATAGCAATGATGATAATAGATACTGTATACTGTATAAGTAGATAGACATATAGATAGCTAATGATGATTATGATGATAATTTATTATTATTATTAATTATTATTATTGATAATAATAACATACAGATAAATTAATAGATGAATAGATATACAGATCAACAGATAGATTGATAGATTGATAGATAGATATTAATGATGATAATAGAAAGATTGAATAGATAGACTTCTACATACATAGATAATGATGATTATAGACCAGACAGGCAGGCAGAGACAGATAGATAGATAGATAGATAGATAGATAGATAGATAAATAGATAGATAGATAGATAGATAGATAGATAGATAGAGAGATAGATAGATAGATGGACACCTACATAGATAAATAGATGATTATGATGGGAATTTTGTCCACACTACAGTAAACTGGAACATGGAACAAAATGAAATGTGCTATGTAGCTGATATTACTACAACTTTGCTTATAGCCTTTGCTTTTTTTTCAGCCAAAATGTTGCAAGAAACTGGAACACAGATCTGAAGAAAAGCCAATGTATAATTAATTGTGACTCTGATTTGCTTTAAACCTGAAAGCACAACATAGAAAGACTTTCAACATCTAATTACAATACAATCTGAAGTCTCGTAACCTCTGCTAATTGTATGTTATATCAATCAGTGATAAATTGAGAAATGTAAGGTTTTTATGTTGTTGGAGGAACTTAAAAGCATTTGATTATCAGATGAGTAAAACAAAATGTACTTGACTGCAATTTAGATGTAATATAAATGACAGAAATTCATGCTGCGTTATGCCATCCATGCCAAGAATAGGTTGCTTATGTCCCTAAGGCTGGAATATCACTGTATCCAGCCTGAAAAGATACTCACATATAGAATTACATCAAGATGAAGTGTCCGCTTATTTTCTTCAACCTTGGTTTGAGTCTAAGGTTCTCTGCAAACCCTGACTTGGTTATTATTGGAGAGTGACAGTGAGGTGATCAGTTCAGACCTCCACCATTCATACCGTGATGTCATATTCTAGTCATATGCTTTATGAGATGAGAAACCCTTTTTTGGCCCACAGTGGAGATAAGCAATTTCCACTTCAACAGTCACTTCCTAAGGCAAGGCAGAGTGAGACACAAGATTTGTGTGACGGCAATGTTACATGATATCACTTATTATTATTATTATTGTTTTTTTTTTTAATATGATAAAGCTAAAGAAATGGTTTAGGGTAAAATGTACTCATCGGATTGTGATGTTGGAAACCGCATTGTTCGATGTGTTTCCGACGAGTATTTCACATGCTTATTGCATTTGGATTTAGGGTCGTTTTTCAGATCTGCTATTACTCACAGTTTAGAGTCAGAAATAAGTCCCACTACTAAGCAGACACGTATTACAGATGTAGCAGAACTAAAAAGTACAGATAATATGCCGTGATATCACAGCACAGAATGTTATCTCTACGTTCTCAATGCTTTTCAATGGGCTTTGTTTACAGATGAGAGCAGATAACACAAAAAGCCGTGATATCACGGTCGAGCTGTACTCTGCTACATCTGTACATGGTGGTTTTAGCTATCCCCATTTACATCAATAGTAAATTTCCATGCATTTTCACGTGGAGAACAACTAAAGAATGTTTACATTTTTCCCATGCATCAGTTTTGAAAACTGAATGGTAAAAATATGCGTTATATGAACTACAGTGTATTTTCTACTGATGTCAATGGGAATTGTTTACTTTTGGTTTTAGAATCCGCATGAAATATGACTTGACATACTCGTCATGTGGACAGAGCCTTACAAACACGCACCTCTCTGCAGCATGGCATGACATCATAACAACTAGTCATTCATTTCAAATACAGGCATTTAAATTGGTGCATCAATCTCTTATTGAATTGCTTGTAAAATTTCCAGATATAAAGCAACCAATTAAACAATGTACTAGTAACAGGCGTATTAGCTACATGCAGTTGAGTCATGGTCAGATAGATAAATGAAATGCAGTTCTTTTAGCTTTTTGTCTATGCAGACTTAGTCACAAGTTCTGTATTTTCCTGTGGAATATGTTCAGTACTAAAGAGGTTGTCATCTATCGTTTAATTGCTGTGGATCTGGCTTTTGTTATATCTGACATCACCGGAGGATGCTGGGTCTGGCCACACATGTTGCCCGCAGCGGCCACTACAGGGCAAATATAGTATTACATTCTAGCTTTTTAAATGAATATCTTTGCCAAGTCTAATGGAGTGAAAGACTAAAGGGGACATGTATGAAAACTGAGGGCGACATGTATGAATTCTGGTGCTGATAGACCAGCTCTAAATAGCTTTAAGGCCGTGATAGAATGCTCCAGAATGTATGGACCCTGTTCTTCTCAGGTCGGTATTACAGCGATGTTCTCAGTGACCGAATGCGACAAGTCTTGCTCAGACACACCACCTTTAGCCTGGCTGCTGTTCTAACTGTTCTGCGCCAAAGTTTTGGCATCAAAGAATCATAAATGTGTCTACTTCTACTAATGTGGTGCAACACAGCGCAGGACGCCCCAAAACACCCCAAAGTTTGGAGTACGTCTGTTCATACTGTACATCTATAGAACTGGTCTACTACAGATTTTTGAGGCCAGGGTTCTGGCACAGCCCCGTTCATACATGCCGCCCTAAGACTTTCTGTGTTGCCCACAGAAACTAATCAGAGCTCCCCTTTAATTTTTTCAGAGCATTTGAAATTAAATGGGAGCTCTGACTGGTTGCTATGAGCGAACAAGAAAGTCTTACACCTAGACAGTTTTCACACGAGGCCCAAAATTTGCTGCCACTAAATATATAAAATGGAAAAGACAACCTACATTACCACAAACCCCTCTACAACATTTGTTATGATGTTCTGATATCTACCTTTGGTACTATTAGAATTTTAATCATAAGAAAACAGGTCCTGCTATATAGAATGTTTATTCAAATTCATAATTCATGTTCCGCTGAGGTCATTTATAAGTTGTTGTACTAGATCTTCCTTTAGGTTCAGCTGTTTAAAAATCTCTTACAGACTCTTTGGATTGATAGCCCACAGAGAATATTCACAAGCAACTAGAGTAGGACTTTTGTTGATTTATTTCATGTGTCTTATTTAGATTGTCTCTTAATATAAAAGTATTTTGTGAAGAACAAGTGCACATGTTTTTATATGAATCCTTGATAAGCAGAGGCATAACTTAAATCTCATGGGCCCCAATGCAAAATCTATGGAAGGGCCCCCAACAACCATGTGCCACTTAAAATACTGGCATCTTCTAATGTTGCAAAGGGACTTTGGGCCTCCTCAGGATCGAGGGCTCAGTAGCGACTGCTACCTCTTCATCCTCTTTAGCTACCCCTGTTAATTACTCATATTAGGATATAAGGATAAGCCATAACCTTCACTGAGCCATAACCTTCACTGATATGACTCAATCAACATTACTATAGAGAAATTCTCATCTAGAGCTTATATAACCTACACCTTATATGTAAGTAATGAGAAACTTTGTTATATTTGTTATAATTAAGGACCGTACTTTATAGCAGAGTATATAATATGTCTCTACTAAGACAGTCCTAATATCTTTACTAGAAAGAAATTCTCATCATACAGTATTCATAAACCACACATCAAAAGCAATAGACTGAGATTCTTTGTTCTAAGCATAATCTATTTACAGGGTTATTCCCATCACATTGATTAACTTTAAACAAGTAGGCAAAGGTAAATAAAGATTGTTACCAGGTACATTGCTATTCTGATTTTGCTTTATTCCAAAGATAGAGCAGTTCTTATCTCCTGGTTACATATGCTATCCTAGATTATGGACCACCTTTCTCTGCTGTAGCAGTGGCTGAGCTGGCGACCTCACTTCCTGCTGTGTTTTAACAGCAGGATGGGAGCTTACTGAGAAAAGCTTTAACTTCTTAGAGTAAGGCTGTGTCTACACAGTAATGTTAAAATCCAAAGGTATTTGAACATGGCCGTACCACATTTTTTGGCACTGGTCTGCAACAAAAATTGTGGTTGGTTTTTGGATTTTGGCTTGAACAGTACATAGAACTGTACTAGAGTCTACCCTAATGTGGTGGGTTATAGAACATGTTCTATACATCAGTGGTTTAGAAATCCAAGAGTAGAAAATCTTAGCTGTGTAGACAGCAGCTTGGATTTTCTATTGCGGTCTATGGGTACTGTGGGAGTTTCCGAACACACACTCGAGTCTTCGTAAGTTCAAATAGAAGTGAATTAGGAGGATAGCCACAAGCCACGCCCTCCTCATTCATATGCGTGGCCGGCACACAGCTAGCTCAGCCATTACTGAGGATTTAACTTCATAGTAAAACCCCTTTACAGCAGATTATATTATTTTATACTCACTGTACTATTAACAAAATTTCTTATGATTGTCCACAAATTCTTATAGCCTTGGCACTTGCTTCTAATGAGAAAGAGCTGCATGATCATAGAAAAAAAATACTTGAGCAGAGAAAACCAGGAGGTATCTTTGAATTTATTGAGGGCTGCCTTTGTACAGAGTCTAAGGGTTTGGTCACACGGCTTATTTTGGGACGCATTTCGCCACATATTTCGTGGTGTACTGCACTCTAATATGAGCTAAATGCGCCTCAATCATTACGGTTATCCACAGTTCTCATAGAGAACTATGGATTACGCCTCCTCTCGCCTCTCTTATATAAGTGACATGTCACTTATTCGCGACGCTTTCGAGCCGCGAGTAATGTATGTCTATGGGGCTGGCGAGCTGCCACCCTCCCCCTCCCAGCGTCACGGGAGTACGCGCCGATCAGCTTGACTCCGCGAACACCCGGCGTAATTGCAGGATGTACAGCACGCCCCGCAATTAAGCCGTGTGTACTTACCCTAAAGCTTTACCAATTATTGACTTTCTGATGATTTAAAACATAGGCAAATCTTGAGTGTGTGTTCCAAACATAACAAAAAAAAGTACCAGACACGGCCTATTGACAATAATGGAGCCTTTTCTGAACAAAAAAAAGGTCCATATTTTCTTTTCCAGTACAATTTCCTCTAAATCAACAGTGTAGGGTTATAGGTTGGACTCGATGGACTATTTTACCCTTTAAAGTAAATGCCATTATGTTTTCCTAGGTCTGTGCTGGTTTACTATCGGAAGGGGAAAAGTCTCTCCTGAAGGAGAGGAACCAATAAATTGGTCGGTGTGAGGGTTTACTTGCCATTCAGACCTCACTGACTGTTTTGCATAAAGCAATGGCTTATGGGAAAAGAGCTGAGGAGCTCCACAGCGCAATCTATTGGATGTGCTGGTTTACTATGTATTCCTCCCACAAACATACTGGTAAATCAACTGGTAGATCCTATGACTTTGACAATAGTGTGTTTAGATTTCCCAATAGGGGAGTGATTGGATCTGTATAAGTAAATGGAAATACAGAAATGAATAAATATATTAATATTATTCCTATACATATTCTAATGAATAACTATGTATAACAACTCGGATACCCCTATGGTGAGAATATTAACTACTTGAATGGTTTTTTAGACTTATTATATGCTTTATGCAATGATGTAAGGAAGTTGCAGACCATCTAATGTACAGGCCTGTGAAGGTATCAGTTACTTCTTCATCCATTACAGCTATTTATTTTGACCCTTGACATGGAAAGAGGCTAGGGTGGGTTAGTGTTATTGTGTAGTGGATTGGATTTCATTCCTCTTCGTCAGAGCTCTGGTATTTAGATGTTTGGATGATTTTTTTTCCTGCCAAGTGTTGCTATTAATTGCCTATCAGGTTACAAGGGGCATCTAAATGTCTGCACACAGTCGAGATACAGTAATTCTGACCACACAACATGAATGTCTGCACGCTAGATGCCTCTCAGAGGAATGCCCCTTCTCACTGCCAGTAAAACTGTGTGTATACAGCTTCTAGACACCCTGCTATTCAATCCCTACCGGGAAAAGATACTGGCACATCCACATGTACTATAGCATGATACCTAATAAAGTCCTAATGTTACATTGGTGCACACAGTACTCCATAGTTAGAGCGTTGCTTTCCATTATAGCTAACTAAACGGGGGAACTAAGTGCAGGGCTCCCCTCTATTACATTCAATAGGACAAAGGTTCAGAAATTGTCCTCAATGAAAAAAACCTTTAAATGCTCATGTTCAACTTAAAATTGTACATACCTTATTTTCCTGAACAATATAATGGAAGAGAGAGGCATGGACTGCACATGCTCACACAATACGTTGATCTACTGTTTCTCAGCAAAAATGTATAATTAATCTCATGTTCATTTTTGTAAATTTTTGCTGAGAAGCAGTAGATATAGGGTGACATTTCCCAACACGCCAACGCCAATTTTTTGGTCTTTTTTCTGCCAAAACCACTTTTGATGCCATATTCTCAATGTAAATGAACTGTCATACACCAAAACTAGGCACATTATACGCGGGGCACGACACATTGCAATGCGCCTAAAAATGATACGCTGTGTATTGAGGCCCTATTGAGGCGCATTACATATACTAGTAATGATACGTTATGCGCCTCCATTGCGCAATGCACCTCAATAGGTGCATTACATACACTACCAATGATACGCTATGCTATTAGGCGCAATGTGCTTTTTTAGGCGCATTACGTTTATCTGACGGCAGATTTTTGAGAGGATCGTACTTTCTGGCGCGCTTCACACTGATTTAATGCGCCTAAAGACTGCTGCCGCGCTGCTAATTTTCTGACATGTTGCCTATAGTGTTAGGATGTGCGACCCTTGCCTCTCTCTTCCAAGCATATTTTTTTCTTGAATTCAACAAATTATTTATCCCTGACTATGGCATATATTCCAATTCCATATATAATTCACACCCCATTTCTAGGGCTTTGCCAGAGAAATATTAATAAGGATGCATTTTTTGAGTAGTAGACAGTGTTACAAGTTCCTTATTTAGTCAATCTTGAAATCCAGGTTTCTGCATTGATCTAGGATACAGAAACAGTATTTTTTCTGATCTCTTCCAGCTACTATACTGTTTGTGCCCACTGTAGACCCCTATAGGCATATATTTTATGTAATTGGACCAGACACAAGTAAACAAACAATCCCTCCACCTTTACTATCAAACATGTCATATTTTACTTTAATACATGGTATGAGATCTGGAGTATATTTACTGCTCATTTCATTTGTTCATGTATGTCTTATTGTATGTCATATTTCTCCACTGACCCCTATTCTTGTACTATATGATGTAGATTTCTCAAGAAAAGAGCAGAAGCAAAGGCAATCATAATATTTCAAAAGATGTTTTACATTTTTTTCACTTTTTATTGTGTCTTAGAACTGTGCAGCTATTTTTGGCTTTAGAGCTACTAACTGTCTAGAATGACCATGGCCTTCAATACAGCTTACATATAGCAAAACTGATCTCAGCAATGGTGTGCAGTGTGAAAACTGCACAATACTTCAATATCCTGGCTCATTGCTGATGATAAAATAATTCCTTCCCAGCATCATTTTCTTAAAATTCGCAATAATTTATAATGCATCAAAACTGATCTAAAAATTTCGAAATGATTAATAGATTAATGTGATTTATGGGACACTGCAAAATTATAATAATAATAATAATAATAATAATAATAATAATAATAATAATAATGTCAAGAAATACCCTATAATAGTAAAAATATATCTAACATCAATTGACTCCAGCTAAGGAACTTAATTACTATGAAAATTGTATTTTAGTTATATTATTACTTTGGATATTATACCTTCATTTAGTATAATAAACAATAAGATATGTATTTACAAGTATCAAATTACACACATAACAAGTAAATTGTCTATTTGTTACCTCACCTGATTAGTTTCATTGAACCCATTACTACTAGAGACTTGTCAGTCTCATTGACTGTCGTTCGTAGTGTGGGGATGTTAAAAGGTCTCAGAAATGTAAGATCCTGTTTATCAGCTGAAGGAAAGCAGGCTTGGTAGCATTGCCTATGTTGGTCCGATGGTTCCATCCTAACCTCCATATACTTTAAGGTCCCATCTGTGTTCAAGTGAAGTTTTGGCTTATACTGATCTGTATAAAATGTGGGTTGAGGTCTTTTTGCACAGCACAGGTAGCCACCATAATTAGATTCTTTCCTTAGACATCTTACTATCAATATGATAAATGTAACAAGAGAAACTCCACTCATGGCTACCAAGGCAATAATTAAGTACAGAGTCATGTTGTTTTGGTTGGGGGAATGTGAAAGAAATGTTTCAGACTTATGCTCCTGTAGAGCGTTGTCCTCCACAGTAAAAATGATAGTGACCGAGGACGACAAAAAAGGTTCACCATGATCTTTCACCAAAATAACAACTCTTTGTTCCACGTGATCAGCCTCCTGGAATTGGCGAAGGCTTCTAATTTCTCCAGTTTGGGCAGATATTTGAAACAAAGATAGATCAGTAGCTTCATGGATATTGTAACGTAGCCAGCCGTTACGACCTGAATCTGCATCCAAAGCAGATACCTTTGTAATCCATACTCCCGAAGAAGCAAATCTTGCTATCCTTTGATGAGAGGTATAATCCTTGGAAAATTCAGGATACAGTATTTTAGGAACATTATCATTTTTATCTTGAATAAAGATATAAACCTGAGTGGTTGAAGAACACTTTGGAGAACCTGAATCTTCCACTTTCACGGTAATCTGAAAGACCTGGATGCTCTCATAATCAAAGGAACGTTGAGCATAGATATTCCCATTGTTGGCATTTATGTACACAAAAGATGTCACAGGGGATCCTTCTATTTCTGCATCCACGAGTGAGTAAACCAGACCTGAGTTTGTTCCTTCATCTAGATCAACAGCAGATACCGTACAGAGTAAACTAGCAGGGTCATTATTTTCTTCTATGAAGGCATTAAAATGCTGTTGAGAAAATGTAGGAGCGTTATCATTGTTGTCAGAGACATTTAAAATAATAGAAGTTTGGGTGTGTAATGGAGGTGAACCAAGATCTGAAGCAGTCAATTTGAGGATATACTGAGATACTGTTTCTCTGTCAAGAAGTCCATCTGTTATGATTGAATATCGATTATTAAATTGCTTAATTTTAAATGGAAGGTTAGGTGATATTTCCAGGTTCACCTCCCCATTTTTTCCAGAATCTATATCTTTTACATTTAGAAATCCAACAACTGTTCCGATGGCTGCATTTTCAGGCACTGAATTAACCAAAGACGTAAGAGAGATCTCTGGAGCGTTATCATTAAGGTCTTCTATTTCAATGATTACTAGACATCGGCTGTCCATTTCTGGTATCCCTTTGTCCTTGGCTCTGATAGATATCTCATAGAAATCAGCTTCTTCATAATCAACCACACCCTTGACAGAGATTTCTCCTGTTTTTTGGTTTAAATCAAATAATTGATGTATAGAATCCAATGTATGATAGTCAAAAAAATATTCCACTTCTCCATTGAGACCCTCATCTAAGTCTGTGGCGTTCATCTGTAATACAGATGTCTTGGGAGCTGAGTTTTCTTGTAAGGTCACTTTGTATATTGACTGATCAAAAACAGGAGCATTATCATTAATATCTAAAACAATGACATTGATTGCTGATGTTCCAGATTTTGGAGGTGTTCCACCATCAACAGCAGTGATGAGTAGATTATGGTTTGCTTGTATTTCTCTGTCTAATGTATTCTCTATAATTAATTCTGGGATCATAGTCCCATCCTTTCTTTTCTTTACAGACAATGTAAAATATGGACTTGAACTCAGCAAGTATTGAGATATTCCGTATATACCCATATCTAGATCTTGTGCACTTTCTAGGGGAAACCGAGTGCCTGGACTTGCTAGAGCTTCTGAAATTCTAATTGTTTGGACATTTGTGGAGAACTTTGGAGAATTATCATTCATGTCAAGAATTTCTATTTCCAAACCATAAAGTTCGAGAGGCTGTTCAGTTATAATTTCTAGAGTCACAGTGCAGCTTACCCCAGATCCACACAAGGTTTCTCTGTCCAATCTTTCTTTAACAACCAGGTCTCCATTGCCCTGATTCACGGAAAAATATCTTGAGCTCTTCTCAGAACCTAATCTCAACCGTCTTGTCAAAATATTTGCAATATTCAGCTTCAGATCCCGAGCTACATTGCCTACAAATGTCCCAGGCGCTGACTCTTCAGTAATGGAATAACGCAGCTGTCCAGAACCCCAGTCCAAGTTACAAAGAAAGAGCAGAAACAGTACCTGCCATTCCCAAAGCTTTGAGATGAGGATGTCCATAACTTATATCCTTAAATCACCATGGGTGATAAATCTTCTTATAGTCCAAAAGAAGGAATGGTTCTATGAGTCTGAATAATGATAGAACAAAGTAGCAGATCCATATCCCCACCCGCAGGATTTTTATCGCCGCAGCAGCTACAATATCTGTGTTGCTGGAGAGCTGGGAAGGCGATTCACTGAGACAGGGGGAGGAGATTATATGGATGACATGGGCAAATCTTTTTGTTGCAAATAAGATGACTGGTTGGTAATAATGCCCTCTGCTGGCCAACTATAGTTGTTACAGATCACGGATTTAAAACTATCAGCACTGAAATCATTTTTGACTTTATGGTCAATGTGACATGTTATGAAAAAAAAATAATTATTATGCTTATGTAGATAACGCAGTATTTTAATATAATCTTCAGTTCACTCAGTTATGCTCCCTGTTGCTGAGTATTATATATGAAAAAGATTATCCAAAAAATAAGGAAGGCAGCACTTCAAAATTGAAGAAAATTTATTTAGCCAACAGCAGCAACGTTTTGGTTCTGAACAGAACCTTTCTCAAGGCTTGAGAAAGGTTCTGTTCAGAATTGAAATGTTGCTGCTGTTGGGTAAATACATTTGCTTAATTTTTGAAGTGCTGCCTTCCTTATTTTTTTGGATATACTAGTTTCTGACCTTGATCCAGGTCTGATTGGCATGCACTCTATCTTCTTTTTCCACATAGAGCATATAGTTGCTGCTGATACACAATTTTTTGGGGAATATATGAAAAAGATGACCATGTAGCCTGTGACCTTCTACATACAACTTACATGTACCTGTACACCTAATATCTGGATCATAACAGCAATAACGTCTCAATTGTGCTTGTAATCTGTAGTTATCTATGTATCTGTAACACTGTGCATATACAATATAAACAAAATGCTCAAGTTAGAAAAAGCATAAAAATCTGTATTTTTCTACAACAGCCAAATTTATGTCAACCCTTTAGGCCATATATGGCCAACGTGTTTGGCATTTAAGAACAGTAGGTTCATATTAACAAACATACAGCTATTTATTGCAAACCCCTGAATTGTCATCCTCCCCATAATCATGGTTGCACGGTTAATAAAGTTCAGCCCCTTAAAACTTAATCCTTGCCCTGTTTGGAAGATCCTTGAAATAGCTAGAGTTTTCATGTCTACCCTTAACTTTTTAATAAAAATGTTAAATACTCATATTTCTTGTGATACAAATTCAATACATTATCACAATATGTTAGCACAACCCTCGACAGATGCAATCTACATCACATCCGCTGTGCGACCAAATATAACATGTACATCTCCTGACAGAGTATCACAAAGTAACAAGGGACACATCTGTAGCTGGTGGAAAGTACTGATAGACTTGTCTTCAACAGGTACTTGATCCACTGTTAGGGACAACCCCTTTAAATGTATGATGCCTTTCCATGAGAAAGTAATGATAGAAGACTAGCCATAGTAGACACTCAAGAGATATGTGTGTGGCTCACCTCGCTGCTATTTTTTCATATTTTCCGTATTTGCTTTATATTTTCATATTAGGATCCTCATTGCAGCTTCCAACAAAGTAATATACAATCCAAAGTAATAAGATTTAATAATTTATTTTATTTTTTATGGAAATACATTTGGATTCCCTATTACTTAGGTGTGTATAGTAGACACTCCGTTTGTTTAGGGAATTTTAATCACACAGAAGCCACAAAGTATACATTAATGGATCAGCTTAAGGGGGTTATCCAAACTTTAAAATGTCAGTTAGTCATTAGGAGATGCTAGAAAATACCAACGAAAAAACAAACCTTACCTTTTAAACCTGCTCGTTCCAGTGCCACACCGGTCACATTGATTCCAGCTGATGATGTCACTGTTCATTTTTCATTTGATCCTGTAGCCCATCACAGACCTCAGTGGTCATATATCCAGCAAGAGAATTCTGAAGCCTGTGAATAGCTGCAGGATAACATGGAGAATGAATGGTTTGCATCAGACGGGAGCACTGGGACCAGACCAGCACTGGAGCAAGCGGGTTTCTAGCAACCTCTAACAATTAATGAGCATTTTAAATTTTGGAACACCCTTAAACTGTAGACAGTAAATATAATCATGGTTGTAATATGTCCCACATTGTTTGCGGTATTCATTTATTCAACATGCAATACTAAACTTAAAGTAGTACTGTAGTATTTACTAATTCCTTAATTCACTCACTCATTTGCGCATTCAACAAGCACTATTACATTTAAATTAGCTGTCCATGTTTGGTCATTTAACATATCGGAAGAAAGTCCACGATGGCTGGCACCAAAACGGATTAAAGTTGTGGGATTTCATTGGAAAAAAAATCAAGCCAATACAGGGAAATACAGTGATCAGAGCAGCAGTAATGCTGACATGTTTCGGGTGGTGCCCTTAGGGTGCTTACACACAGTGCATTTTTAGTGCATTTTTTATGCATTTTTTAATGCGTTTTTTGTGAAGGAAGGCACATGATTTTTACTGCAATTTTTGCCGGTTTTTTTGTGCAGCAATGTACAGCCTTAATTGCTGTGCCTTCCTGCACAAAAAACGCATCAAAAATGCACCAAAAACGCACTGTTGAAAGCACCCTTAGGCTATGTTCACACGGTGTATTTGCAGGGCGTGTGACCGGGGGCGGGAGCGGGGGACTGAGCAGGGGGCCGGCACTTCGCCGGCCCATTGACTTGAATTGCTAGTGCATCGTATTTGCGGCTAGAAATTCACATGTCAATTATCTCCCCACTCGGCGGCTTCGCCGGGCGGGGAGAGGAGACGTAATTCATAGTTCTCTATGAGAACTGTGAATTACCGTAATGAATGGGCCGTTTTCGGCCCGTAATTGGCGCACTTCGGCGCGTTATTACGGGCCGAAATATGTCCCATTTTAAGCCGTGTGAACATGCCTTTAGTCATCACAACCATTATTCAACAAAATCCATCAACTTTTATCCATTTTGGTGCCAGCCATCAGGGACTTTCTTCTGGTATACTACATACGTTTCTTGGAGCGTCGGCATGACCACAGACAGCTGTATGGGATTATTCATCTAGCTGTTACCAAGGTGAGCTGGCTATATCATTTTTCTTTCTTTGGTCAGTTAGTACCCTCATGAGTTAATGCCATATAGGAACATAGGAAAAAAACACAGTACAACCAGGGAAATCTTTATCTAACTGGACAATCATTTGGCTATTATTTGGCTCTCATTCTGATCAGCTAATAATTGTAGTTCTGGTCAGAGCAACAACTTGTGATCAACTATACATACAAAGATGTTTGATGTTATTACTGTATGATGATACTGTATACTGTATAATGATATTACTGGTTCTATCCTGGATCTATATGTGAGACAATACCTGAGGTAAGACAGTAAAAGGACTTTACTCGCACACAACATACAATTCTAACACCCTCACAGCAGAGGCACGGCATGTCCACAAGTAATAATGATGTGACTGTCTATTATATGCTAAATATACTTTCTCACTGAAAACCAGCAAATAAAACTCTGACTAATGAGGCCTCCAGGGCTTGTAGCTGTCAGTGTATGAATTTCCAGAATTAAGCTACCACAGTATTTAGTTTGCAACTTCCCCACACGCAAGTGTTCTACACTCATTTGTGTTCTGTAAGTGAACCATTTGTAGAGCCATTATTCCAATGTTCATAGAATACCATCCAATGGAGTAAAATTCTGGGGCAAAATAAAATAAGAAGCAATGGGCTGCAGTCGTGTGTTTTTTTATTTTTTATTTTCCTGTTTCCTTTTACATGTTTTTGACTTGGAGGTTTGGTACATTTAGAAATCTGTGTTCAATTAAGTTCATATTAACTTGTTTAAGTGCAATTCCTCCTTGAAGCAGCCATCTTGTTAATTTTGAAATAAAATAATAAGGTACTTCTGCCGCTCATCTTCCATCTCACCTCGGTTTCAGTGTGGGGTCTGTGGAGTCTCTCCCTGGTCTTCTGCTTTCCTCCTGTCTCTGGTTGAATGAGACGTCACCGCTGTCTTTCAAGCCCGTTAAGAAGTGAACAGCTTAAAGCAGTGACATAAAACACTGGCACAGGAGCATTGTAGCCAATCAGTGGCTAAAGCGGTGACATCCCGTTAGGTCAGATACAGGAAGGAAACAGAAGACCATGAAGGTGAGTATGGATTTTTTATGCCGCAGTACCTCATTGTTAAATAAACCAGACAATCCCATTAAGGGTTGTGCACTTTCACTCCCGCTTTGCCAAAAGCTGATCACAAGATTTCTCTCTGCCAGACCCCCATTTATTAGCTGTGGGCGAACCAAACAGAATGAGCGCAGTTCAACAATGCTGTAGCAATAATAAAAGTAGACATTCTGAATTGTCCAATACTTGAATATCCCTTTCAAGAGATATCTTAAAATTGCTATGGTCATCTTAAGACTGTCCATTTCGAGAATGTTTACCTAAGCTTTGCCCCTCTGAGGTTAGAAAATAAGTAATTTGGAATGCTTATAATCAGCTTTTGTAGCCACTCAAAACCAATTGGTGGAGATCCAAGAGAAAAACTCCCCTGAATGAACTCAGTATATCTTAATGTGAATGTAGCTTTACAATCATGAGTCAGGGGTGAGCAGTGTAAAGCTGCATTTTATAGAATGCAATGGAGATTCTACACACAGCACATACAGATAGTGTGTGACAGTGTAGACAGGTCTGGAGTTAGGCGTTTTATAACACTGTAGACAGAGGCATAACTATAATGCATAGGGCCCCATTGCAAAATGAGATGGGGCCCCTTCATTTAATGACAATAAACTAAAATAGCAGCAGCATAAGCAGCAATAATTCAAGGTATTAAAGAAGCCACATAGTAGTGCTAGTCTGCAGAAAGCCACCAGCTACTTGTTCCCTACAAAAAGAAGCACAATTCTTGTACCTGATTTGACCTTCTCACCCTCTGCCCCCCATAGTGACCACTATGGCTGCTATAGCTATTGTTGTGCCCATGTCTGCAGGTAATAACTGAATGGATTCACCTAATATTTAACTACATTCCTGTTGTCTTAGATAAGGCAGAAGTTATGTGTGACATGTATGAACGGGGCTGCGGCGTTTTTTCTTACATATCTTGACTCGTAGCCCTGTTCTATAGATGTATGAACAGTCATACGCCAAAACATGCACCAGGCACAGCACTTTTAAATCATAGTTGCCAACTTTTGAAAATGAAAAAGCAGGAGATACTAGTGGGCGGCGCGCTATGTGCGCCGCGGCAAAAATTTGCATGGGCACGCCCATCTTGACGGTATGCCACGCCCCTTCAAAAAGCCACACCCACTCCACCTAACTGCATAACGGCTTTGGAAGGAAGCCAGGTAGATGCCCTTATAGCCAGGTAGTAGCCCCCCATAACCAGGTAGTGCCCCTTACAGGCAGGTAGATGCCCCCTTGTAGCCAAATAGATGCCCTCTCTGTAGCCAGGTAGAGCCAAATTTGTAGCCAGGTAGATGCCCCCCTTTGTTAGCCAGGTAGATGCCCCCATTATTTGCCAGGTAGTGCCCTCATTGTTTGCCAGGTAGTGCCCCCATTGTTGCCAGGTAGATGCCCCTATTGTTTGCCAGGTAGTGCCCCCTCTGTTGGCCAGGTAGATGCCCCCATTGCTTTTCAGGTAGTGCCCCCTCTGTTGCCAGGTAGTGCCCCCATCGTTAGCCAGGTAGTGCCCCCATTGTTAGCCAGGTAGTGCCTCCATTGTTGCCAGGTAGTGCCCCCATTGTTAGCCAGGTAGTGCCCCCATTGTAGCCAGGTAGTGCCCCCTCTGGTGCCAGGTAGACCCCCATTGTAGCCAGGTAGTGCCTCCATTGCAGCCAGGTAGTACCCCCTTTAGTAGCCAGGTAGTGCCCCCATTGTTGCCAGGTAGTGCCCCCATTGTAGCCAGGTAGTGCCTCCCATTGTAGCCAGGTAGTGCCCCCCATTGTAGCCAGGTAGTGCCCCATTGTTAGCCAGGTAGTGCCCCCCATTGTTAGCCAGGTAGTGCCCCCTCTGTTGCCAGGTAGACCCCCCATTGTAGCCAGGTAGTGCCCCCATTGTAGCCAGGTAGTACCCCCATTAGTTGCCAGGTAGTGCCCCCATTAGTATCCAGGTAGTGCCTCCATTGTTGCCAGGTAGTGCCCCCATTGTAGCCAGGTAGTGCCCCCCATTGTAGCCAGGTAGTGCCCCCATTGTTAGCCAGGTAGTGCCCCTTCTGTTGCCAGGTAGTGCCCCCTCTGTTGCCAGGTAGACCCCCCATTGTAGCCAGACAGTGCCCCCCTAAAACTAATAAAAATAAAATAATAAAATCCACGTACCTGACCAGGCTCCTGCAGAGCGGCCCGCTCCTGGACATCTCCTCAGCAGTGTCACAGGGGAAGTGAGTGCAGCCGCGCGTCACTTCCCCTGTGACGCTGTCCTGTATGTACGGCGCACAGCGGCGCCGGACATACAGGGGGAGGAGGCAGGAGGGAGCGATCCCTTCTGCCTCCTCCCTGCTCAGCGAGGTTCCGGGCGGGTGAAGTGGGCGCAGGCATAGCACACACCAGATTTATGAACCCACATATGGCAGGTTCATACATACTGTCGCATTCTACACTGCTCTACATAGATATAGACCTGGCGTGTCAGCTCCAAGTTTCATACATGTCACACTATATCTTTAGCAACACTGTATGTAAGAAGGGACAAAGAGAGGATAAAGGAAGGTAGAGCAGGAGAGGGACGGGTCTGAAATCTGCTAGGAGAGAGGTGATGATTTCATCCTGTAGTTCACAGGAAGTCAGCTACACAGGGCAAACAAATGATGTCTGAACATAATAGTCTGTGACTGCTATTACACAGCTGCCCATATGAAAGGGTTCGAACTGTATGACTGCAACTGGAAACGCTTTACATGTATGATGTGTAATTATGATATTTAACACATTATATAAAATATATATTTTCCGGCTGCTCTGCCTCCCCAAACAAGTGGAACAAAAAAAAAAGTGATCAAAATGTTGCATGGCACCAATAAAAACTATACTTCAGCCCACAAAAAATTAACTCTCACTCAGGTCCATTCATGAAAAACAAAACAGTCACGGGTCTAAAAAAATAGTGATGCTAAACAAACAAAAAAAAATTAAATTAGAATTAGAAGAACATAACAAAAACTGACAAGGGGGTTGAAATGACTCACCAGAGCTAATAATCATCCGTATGGATCCTGTGGGCTGAATGTATCTATACACATTGCTAGCCATGGTGAGGGTCTCTTTATTAGGGGTATCATTCCTCTTATGTTATTATGATATTATCATTGAATGAAGATTGGACATTTATAAATTGAGCAA
>JAODAL010016242.1:0-10000 GCA_025379985.1 Phyllomedusa bahiana | reverse complement strand
CAGCGCTTTTAAAAAGTGAAGTCATTTTCTGTTCCCGAGGGAAAACATGTTGGATAATATGGTCCCTAAGATTCTGGTGGGACCATTCTCACCTCCATGTACTGTTCCATCACTGTTCAAGTAAAGAGTTGGTTGATGTTGATCCACATAGTGTTTACAAGATGATTTGCTTGGTAGGCGAACCCTACAACTGCTTCTGTCCTTCTCACGTTTCAAACATTTACAAATCAAAAGAAAAACGTAACAAGTGAAACCAAACTTATGGCAACCAAGGAAATAATGAGATACAATGTCATATCAGCGGTTGGGCTGGAATTCATAAGAAGGTCTGGGGATTCAGGACACTGACTAATATGTTCACAGTAAAGTTATTGTAGTTGACAAGAAGGTTCTCCATGATCACTATCAAAGATCATAAGTTTTTGCAGTAAAATATCTACCTCCTCCAGGCCACGAAGAGTTCTTATTTCTCCAGTAGCTTTAGATATTTGAAATAATCTAGAATTTGTGGAATCAATCAGCTGATAATTTAACCAAGCATTACGACCCGAATCTGCATCCCTACAAACGTCCCTGGCTCCAGTCCTCATAAATACAACAATGCAGCTGCCCAAAGACCCAGCTACAGCATAGAAAGATAAATGCCATTTGCCATTTCCAAGCCTTTGTGGAGCTTGGGATATTCAGCACTTAAATTACTTTATTCAGATGATAAGAAAAGCACGTCAGTTTTTAATACAAGGACGTTCTAGGCTGATCTTTAATCCTTTTAGTAAGAAAATCGTTATACAGGGCATTTTTAAAAAATCCACGAAGATCTCAGCAAAGCAGACGCTCTGCTTTGTGTATTGCTGCAAAGATGGGGGTTAAGTCACTGAGCCAAGAGGAGGGCTCAAAAGAAGATGAGATGACAAATTTGCCCTCTTCTGGCCAACAGTATGAACTACCTTTATTATTGAAAGTGTATAAATTAACCACATACTACCATCAGAAGCAGAATATAAAAATGTATCCTGTGCTTCCCTTCTTTGAGTGGATGAAAACAACACCCAAATATGAAACGCACATATACAAATGTTAACCCCTTAACGACCTTGGGCGTATGAGTACGTCCCAGGGCCGCTAAGGGGCTTTGCAGGGGGATCGCTCCGCGACCTCCCCGCACAGCCGGCGGGTGTTAGCGGCAAATCGCCGCTAACACCCGGCAGTAACAGCGCTGGTGGGTGGCTCCGCCTGCTGCCGCTGTTTAACCCATCAGACACCGCGGCCAAGATGGCCGCGGCATCTGAATTAACGCCGATCGGTGCCGCGCACCGATCGTTACGGTCATCGGCATCAGCGCAGCTATGCTGCCACCACCATGATCCGATGACTGGGCATGGTGGTGGGGAGCCCTGTGAAGGCTCCCGTCACTTACTCTGGCCGGTTTGTCCCACTTCCGTCCGCAGACAGGAAGTGGGGAAACCGCCATCTTTGTACACCCTAATGCATTGCCTATGCAATGCATTAGGTTGTATTAACAATCGCGCCACCTAGTGGTCAAGTACCATAGGTGGCCTCAATGTTACAGTAAAGATAAAAAAATAAAAAATTTTAAAGTACAAAAAAAAAAAGTTCAAATCACCCCCCTTTCCCCATTTTACAAATAAAATCATTAAAATAATAAAAAAGTTACACATATTTGGTATCGCCGCGTCCAAAAAAGTCCGATCTATAAAAATATAACATCATTTATCCCATGCGCTGAACACCGTAGAAGAAAAAAATTCCAAACGGCAAAATTGCGTTTTTTGGTCATTTTACGTCACTCAAAAAATGGAATAAAAATGATCAAAAAAGTCGCATGCATTCCAAACTGCTAGCGATAAAAAGTACACTTCAGCCCACAAAAAATGCCCCCTCACTGACGTCCGTTGGTGTTAGTACAAAAAAGATATTGGTCGCACAAAATGGCGCCGTGGCACAAATTTCAAAAATAGAAAATGTTTGGAATTTTTTTACGGTACCGAAACATAACGAAAAAACCTAAATGTTTGGTATTGCCGGATGTGTAACAACCTTTAGAATACAGATAACACATTATATTTAGCGAAGATTGAACGCCGTAAAAGCAAAACCACCACAAACTTGGCGAAAATAATTTTTTTTTCACAATTTGTCCCACTTGGAATTTTTTGCGGTTTCCCAGTATATTGTACAGTATAGTGAATAACACCATTAGAAAGTACATCTTGTCCCGCAAAATAAAAGCCCTCATGTGTCTATGTAGGTGGAAAAATAAAAAAGTTATGGCTTTCAGAAGGCGAGGAGGGAAAAACGAACGTGTCACCAAAAAAAAACGCCTGGTCCTTTAGGGGTTAAAGGCACTTAAAAACTTCAAAATAGTAAGAAATCAGCCCAATGTTAGAGACTGAATCTTCCCCAAACTGTTAATAATAGAAAACGTAATAGACATGATCTGATCTGTGTCATATCTTTCGTTCTACTATTAGTAGTGGTGGATTTACTTTTATGAAGCAGCTTGCTCTCTTTACATATTTATGGCGGTGCCTCTATATTACCTAGCTTTCTATTATTATACTAAGCCCATGATATTGTTTTTTCCAAGACAATAAAAACAATAAGTGCAACATGTATGAACGTCGGCGCGGACAGGCCAGTTCTAAATGGCTTTAAGGCAGTGTAGAATGCACCAGAATGTATGACCCTGTTCTTCTGCAGGTCAAACATACAGGCGCAGTCTAGTACCAATATGACAACTCTGGCTCAGGCACCACCTTTAACCTGGTCTGGCTGTTCTAACTGTTCTGCGCCTAGATTTGGTTTCAAAGAAACACAAATGTATCTAATTCTATGAATGTGGGCGACACCCCACCAGAGCGCCCCTAACCTTTGGCGCACTAAAAAGGGACTTTGGTGCATTAAAAAGGGACTTTTCGCGCCAAAGTTTGGAGTGCGCCTGTTCATACATTCTTTTTGGCTCAAAGTACACAAAAAACTGGTGCAGCCCCATTCATACATGTTGCCCTAGGTTTTCTAGCACACAAGAAAAAACCAAGTGGCTCCCCTGTTTTGGGGCTAAAATCACTGTTAGTGAAGGATCCGCCAAGTGAATAGTGGTCCCGGGGTTTAACTTGCAACACGATCCTAAAGCACCGATGCAGCTCCGAGGTACGGGGTAAACCGTAAATGACTTCTTCGCCCGGTGATCATAAAAGCAATATCTTTATTTAGCAAGCATGAAAGACAGCCATATGTACATGCGCTAGACTTCACTGAACAAAAGCACTGAGCTTGAAACACGTCTGTTGGATGCATCGCGTCTAGCGCATGTACATATGGCTGTCTTTCATGCTTGCTAAATAAAGATATTGCTTTTATGATCACCGGGCGAAGAAGTAATTTACAGTGTACCCCGTACCTCGGAGCTGCATTGGTGTTTCAGGATCGTGTTGCTAAGTTTTCTAGGGTTGTGTCCAAACAACAAGGATTTCTAGTCTGACTACACGTGGATTCCGCCTGCAAATCTTTGTTAGAAATGGAAGCAAAACAATTCCCATTGTCCTCAATAGAAATATAAGTTGTCGTTTACACGATACATATTTTTGGCATGACATTTGATAAAAAAAACTTTGAACATGTTCATTCTTTGCGAGGAATCCAATGCGGAAAATGGTTGGAAATTTACTATAAATGTCAATGGGATAGATAATATCCGTGTGCAAAAAGTGCCCTAAACATTTGTATGTGTATTGTATGTGTTTTTTAAGACAGAGCCACATCCATAAGCAATAGGCATGAATTGCTCTCTTTCTGACTGCAAACTGCCTGTATAAAACCAAATCCAAAAAATGCCACTAAATCCATATGCAATAGCATGTAAATTGGTAAAAAAAAAAAAAAAAAACTTAAAAAATGCGTTGAGCAACGTGGTTTTCAACTACGGTGTTATACGGTTAAATTTTACTCAGTCATGTAAATGTCCCCTAAGCCTTGCACAGAAATGCAGAGGTTCTGGGGTGGGCATGCTTCTTGGAAAGAGACTATTGTCATACATCAACTACATGGAACAGGAGCCAGTTTAGTGGATTTCTCAGTGACAACAGTGAACCTCTTAAAAATGTGGAGATCTGATGTTGCCATCCAATGCATGATTTTATGCCAAAACACAGGAAATTCCAAAAGATAACTTTTAAGGGTATTGTTCCTCATGAAGGAGAGGTGGCACCAATCCCTGGCTCTTTCCCTTTGAGCTTATTTGAACATAGGAGAACATATTATGTAGAAAACCGTCAGGTACAGCACAGGCATTAAACACGTGTAAAGGTAGTTATTCAGCTGGTAAACTTTGGTAATATTCAATATTGTCCATTGAATAAAATAAAAAGCTCTTTATATATAATACATGCAGCTACTGGGAAGTGGCAGCTTTTAAACTGCATTTAGCTTCTTTTCAGATTGTGTTACTATTACATTCTTATTGCAGTGGATATATAAGTACATCCTGGTGATCATGTGGTGCACAGAAGTTGACCTTATATGTCATGGACAGTAGTCACCACAACATCACGGAGATTGACAAGGTATCTCCGTCAGCCCATTGGCACCTTTATAACATGAACAATGGTGGGATTGCTGTTTTTCGTTTATTCTGTTTGCCCAAAATATAAACTAAAATTATGCAAAATGGGTCTTATAAAACCTAAAAATGACCCTACAAAAACAAAGCATGGTATAGCTACTGTATGTCAATGAGAAGGGTTCTTAAAATGCAGCAATTAAAAAACTAAAGACGATCACTGTCCTGAAGAAGTGACCCTACACACTCTGATATTGTCCAGTCACTGATGAGGTATAAGACTGTGCAAGGTGACAATTCTATGATAAGGAGAATGGTAGCTCCCAGTTTTCATTGTATTCATAAATATTCAGGAGGATTAACAAAGGAATGGTACAATGCAGGGTTGTTGGGAAAGATGATCCGGAATTGTTACTTCACGGGGAACACGTGCATTTACTAATGTTGACATGTGACAAGTCCTCGTCAATGATCATGTCTCAAACCTTCCTTACTTTTTAATAAGCATTGTTTCCCAGTCGTCACATTGCAGCAGCCGCTATTATTTCATCGGATGGCAATGTCTTAATATAGTTGTATCCTTCTTTACTAGATGTAACATAAAACACTACACACATCAGACATTGTAATGTCTAGTAAGGAGAATGACTGTACTGCATCTACCTAGAGCAGCTATGAAATAATATAGAGGACTAATGTTCTCTCTGGTATCATTACCCAGAGCTTTCACAGGATAATTATAGCTTGAAGATTGAAAACACTGAGCAGCAGCTTCTTTCTGCATCTGACAGTGAATAACTATTATAACTTTACACTGCTGCTGGTAAATGGAAGCAATCCTGGATTTATGACATGGTGCTATGCCACGTGTGCCGTGCATCACTGTACTGGAAATACAGGTCTTCATAGCCCCTCCATGGGTAACCAATAAAACCAGTAAGAGGAAGAGTCATCACATATTACACAGACAACATGCATAACTGACTGAACATATGCTCCTCTAGATTTAGGACTGTGAAATGTATGAAGCAGGGAGAAATATTTTGCAGAACCTTTGAGATCTCTGTAAATATAACTTGATAGGATATATTTATAAAGGGGGCAGAAGGTAAAGCTGCTAAAGGGGGACATGTGATACCTCTATTACTTAAAGGGTATGACCAGAGGTGTCATCAGGGCAGTACTGGCCAAATTAGAGAAAAAGGGGTCTGCAGATATGGTGCAAAATATGAACTGGTAATGGGTGGTAGGCCCAGACCCGTTGGCCGTGTTCACACGGCTTATTCCCGACGGATTTGTGAGCCGTATTGAGCTCACAAATCCGCCGTGAATAATGGGCGGGACGGGGGCGGGGGCCGGAGCGCGGCGGGGGCGCCGCTCCCGGCCCCATAGACAATGCAATGTTTAAGGTGCGTAAGCGCCGTACCTAATGTGCATGTCACTTTCCCCCCGCGGCGGATTCGCCGAGCGGGGAGGAGCGACGGAATCCACTGTTCTCTATGAGAGCAGTGGATTACCGTAATGACTCCGACGGATTGGCGCCATACTGAAGCGCAAATCCGGCGCGCAGTACGGCGCCAATCCACGGCAAAATAAGCCGTGTGAATGAGGCCTTTGGCTGTACAGGCCTCTGAGATTAAGAATTTCTGTGTGATAACTTCTGATTTGTGACTTGCGTCCCTCTATTCATTTCTTTATGAGTTGTGAATAGAACGAAGAACACTTGTTCAGTTATATTCAAAACTCCCTTAAAAAAAAGCATGAAGTGAGCCACACACGTGCGGCCACCTCTCATCAATCAGCCAGCCACAAGGATAACCTTCTTAAATGGACAGCAGCACTGTAAGGGTGCTTTCACACAGTACATTTGTTATGCGTTTTTGATGCGTTTTTTGTGCAGGAAGGCACAGCAATTAATGCTGTACATTGCTGCACAAAAAAAATGGCAAAAATCGCGGTAAAAATCGCAATTTACGCATGTTACCGCGATTTTTGCCACAATTTTTGTGCAGCAATGTACAGAATCAAATAAAACGCATCAAACACGCACTAAAAACGCACTGTGTGAAAGCACCCTAACCAGGAACCCAGATGTTTCAAGTTACGCCTCTGATCATACGACTCTGATTCAGATATGAACCCTGTTACACACCAACCTCTTATAATCAGCATTTGATTGCATTAAGAAATTTCCCCTACAGCACACCACACATTACTGTCATGTTATATCAATACATTAAATAAATACTTCTAAGTCTAGAGTATACATATGTAAGTGACCGTTCTGGCTACATATAAATAAACCCATTACATTTTTCAGCACTTACTGATCATCTCACCTGATTTACGTCAGTAAGTTTTGCAGTGTGGCTCTGCCCATTAACCCCCTGTGTGGAAATTAATGTTTCCCTTATTGTAAAAGTTTTTTCTGTTATGTGGAAAAGAAAAGGTGTAACATGGTCTGTGTTTTGGGTGGAGCCATCCGCACCTCCATGTATTTTAAGGTCCCGTCTGTGTTCAGGTAAAGTGTTGGCTTATACTGATCTAAATAGTGATTAGAATGTGACCTGGATGTAAAGCAAGAGCCACATCCACTGTAATAATTGTCTTTTTTAAGGCACTTGACAATCAATATAAGAAAGGTTAAAAGGGACCCACTGATGGGCCCAAAAGAGTAAAAAAGATATAAAGTCATATCTGCTGTGGGCTTCACATTAGTCAAAAAGTCCTGTGCTCTGGAATTGGCTTGTATAATATCTTCCATAATATTTACAATCAATGTGACTGTAGTTGTCATAGAAGGCTCCCCATGGTCACTGACTGCAATCACAAGGCGATGCTCCGTGTTATCGGCCTATGAAAAACCCCAGATTTCCTGATTTTCCCCTGTTTTTCGAGTTTGGGAAATAAAGCAGGTGGCAGGATTGAAAAAGATATAGAGGAGCAGGCATTGTCCCCAGAATCTAACCCACTGCGACACCTTACGACTAAGTAAAAAGCGGCCGCAGGTTTGGAAATGCTTCCTGAGCAATGTCCCCCGTATTCGGGGTAAAGTTTTGTGGGAGAGTTGTCTTTTGTACCCAGGATAAAGTAAAGACAGAAACATTGGAGGAAAATTTTGGAGCCCAAGAATTTCCCCTTGCTGTGTTTGCAAAACCTGGATTTTTCATAGTCAAAAGCCCTTTGTGCATAAATTTCCCGGAGTCAGAGTTAATATGCAAAGGAAAGAGACCGGAGACCAGGTGTGGCTTCGGGGATGGGTAGATGGGGTTTGATTCTCCTATCCGGGGTTAAGCGTATGTACTAACGTTGCCAGCCCTTGTTTTCTGCTATAAAGGCGTTGTGGGACATTGTGTAGAAATGTGGAGTATTATCATTACATCAGGATTTTAAAGGGGTGATTGTTCGGCTGCTGGGGAAAACGGAAAACCAGATCAGATGCCGTCAGGGTAATATATATTGTGAGAGTTCTCCCTGTCCAGATGTCCCAGGACCAGAGCAAACGCTGGGACTTGGGTGGTTTTTAAAGGGTAAATTTGTGATATATCCAGTTGTTTTTCCCCATTTTTGCCAGAATCCTTATCTCTGACTGTAATGAACCCAACCACAGTTCCTATGGGGGCATTCTCAGGAACCTCATTATTTTTAGATATAAAATTAATTTCTGGGGTGTTATCATTTAGATCTTCTATTTCTACTTGAACAACACATCGTCCCTCTAATTTAGGAGAACCTTTGTCAACCGCTCTCACAGACAATTCAAATAGTTTTGATTCCTCAAAGTCCACAGCACCTTTAATTAATATTTCACCAGTCTGTGGATTTAATTCAAATATTTGTTTGGCTGAATCTAAAGTATGGTGATCAAATGAATACATTATTTCTCCATTTGCCCCCTCATCTAAATCTGTAGCATTAAGCTTCATAACAATTGTTTTTAAGGGAACATTTTCTAATAAATGTATCTTATAAAGTGACTGATTAAACCTGGGGGTTACATTGATATCTAATATAATGATGTTATTCGTGGATCCCGTCTGGGTGGTTCTCTCCATCTTAGCGTGGGTTTAAACTTATGCTCTGTTTTCTCTTCCCTATCAAGATTTTTTTCCAATACTAATTCAGCAATTAGGGTTCCATCCTTACGGTTTGTAACAGACAATGAAAAATATGGATTTGGAATCAATGTATATCGATTAACACTATTAAGCCCCACATCTGAATCCTGTGAATTTTAAAGGGGAAAGTGAACACCAGGTAGTTACCAGTCAGTAAAACTTTAATACTTGTTTTGCTTTAAAAAGTCGGTGAATTATCATTTTAAAACCAAAAAACCCCTATTTCCAGACGTGCAGCTCCAGGGGTTTCGCCCCAACCTTAAATGCAGCAAAAAAGCTAGGCTGGGTCACACAGGTCTCCCCTTCAATCCCCTTTTTTACAAACCCGGCTCCATTTTTTGCTCTATGGAGAATAATTGTGCTTCCTCTGATCCCAAACTCAGTCTTTTTCTATTAAAAATCAGCCAGATGAGCCCAGTCCGAGCGACATTCCCACAAACGTCCCCGGATGAGACTCCCCGCAAAAGAATAAAAGCAGCTGCCGAGACCCAGCCCAGCTACAAAGGAGAAAGGAGCAGATTACTTGCCATTTCCAAGCCCTTAGAAACCGTTGGTGTCCCTTCTTAAATCTTTGATGAAAAGTATATTTGCCATCCCCTTTTAATCCCAAAAAAGTTGTTGTGCCTTAAAAAAACATTTTCCAGAAACATAGGTTCCTTTTGTTGCTTGGGAAACATCCATAGCGTTTATATCGGAGCAGCAGCTCTTCTTTGTGTGAGAGGAACGATGGGGGGGGAATCATGAGCCCGGGGGAGGAGAGGCAGAGTGGTATCCCCTGTTTTTCCTAATAAAAGGAAGGGGAAGCTTCCCTTTTGGACAAAAAATTTTTTATGCACTTTTCAAGCATTTATTGCTGAAAACGTATGTAACCTAACTAGAAAATTACTATAAGGAAACAATAAAAAAATGTTTTGGAACAAATTATTTTTTTTCCAAATAATTTTTTAAATGAAATATATGAATCCCTGATATAGGTGATACTTCAAAACCCAAAAATATATAGTTAATTAAAAAAAAAAATTTTTTTTATGTAACAGACTGATTACATACTTGTTCACATTGAATTATCTTCCATGCCACAATGAATATTTATTATTATTATATAGATAACCTATGTATCCTATACTGTATTAAGAGATAAACAGAAGCTTTAATCAAGTCGCATTTATATAAAAGTAATAGGCTCAATTTTCCCCCAAAACCCCCCCTGTTTTTTGAACTGAATTAGATCACATTAGAAAATTTTGTTGCTCAAAAAATGGGTACAAATGGGGGTCCCCATAAGCACACACAAAAAAAAAAT
>JAODAL010016241.1:0-81299 GCA_025379985.1 Phyllomedusa bahiana | reverse complement strand
ATACCCGAATCGAATTTTTGAGAAATTCGCCCATCTCTAATCATGACATTTTCAACACTTGTATTGGGTCTATATAATCCCCACTTGCATATACCACTTTGCGATGGGGAAAGCTCCCTTTTTCACATGGGTGAATTAACTGACAATTTTAGAAAGAATCTTTTCCAGAGTGCTGCTGTTGTTTGAATTATACACATATATATGTGTATGTAATAATGTATATATGTTATCAGATACCTCACATTTTTGTATTATATCTTTTCATGGAACAACACTGAGATGTGACACTTTGATACTATGTAAACTAGTCACTAGTGTACAGCTTGTATAACAGTGTAAATTTGATGTGCCCTCAAAATAACTCAACACATAGCCATCAATGTTTAAACCGCTGGCAACAAAAATGGGTACTCCCCTAAGTGAAAAGGGGCAAATTGTGCCAAAAGTGTCAATATTTTGTCTGGCCACCATTATTTTCCAGCCCTGACTTAACTCTCTTTGGCATGGAGTTCACTAGAACTTCACAGGTTGCCACTGGAATCCTCTTCTACTCCTACATGACGACATCACAGAGCTGATGGATGTTAGAGACCTTGTACCCCTCCACCTTTCGTTTGAGGTTGCCCCACAGATACTCAATAGGGTTTAGGTCTGGAGACATACCTGGCCAGTCCAGCACCTTTACCCTCATTTTTTTACTAAAGCAGTGGTCTGCTTGGAGGTGTATTTGGGGTCCTTATCATGTTGAAATACTGCCCTGCGGCCCAGTTTCGAATGGGAGGAGATCATGCTCTGCTTTACTATGTTACAGTATGTGTTGGCACTCATGGTTCCCTCAATGAACTGTAGCTCCCCACAGCTGACAGCACTGATGCAGCCCAAACCATGACACTCCTACTACTATGCTTGTCTGCAGGAAAGACACACTTGTCTTTGTTCTACTCACCTGGTTGCCACCACATGCGCTTGGCATCATCTGAACTAAATGAGCTTATCTTGGTCTCATCAGACCTTCAGAAAACTGTTTAAGTACTTTCTTGCGCATGATTTTTAGAAGAAAAAACTTTGAGATTCTTAGTTCACATGTTTTTGATCAAAAAATGCTTAAGCCAACACGAAACTTCCAACGTGATCTCAGGTCGGGTGGTTCCTACCTATCCCTTTACTCTCAATAGAGGGCCCAAAATTTTAGGCCCCTCATTGGGTCAACCGACCTCCATTATCCACAGAGAAAGAAATTAAAAAAACACCAACCTTGCAAGCTGCACTCATATAACAGCCTGTGAAAGTGGGCGGGGTGCAGGAAACCAAAATGGAGGCATCCCTTCCTCCTATATAGATTAAAGCAATATATGCCAAATACAACGTATAGTTCTGCACAAAAAAAAAAATTTCTGAAAAACACAATGTGAACTTGGGTGCACTGGCAGGGTTGCGGCTTTTATATTATAATACGCCCCACCATTACAGTGGCACACCACTGCAAAAGGGCAATAAAATACTTGGAAATCCCTAAAAAAGCATTTATGCTATCATCATACATGAAAAAACTTTGAGATTCTTAGTTCACATGTTTTTGTTCAAAAAATGCTTAACCCACCCCAAACTTAAAAACGTGATCAGGTCGGTTGGTCTAGCTATCTTTACCTTCTTTAGAGCCAAATTCAGGATCTATTGGGTCAACGACCTCATTATCCGGAGGAAAAAAATTTAAAAATACCCCAAACTTGCAAGCTGATCATATAACGCTGTGAAAGGGGGGGTTTCAGGAAACCAAAAGGAAAGGATCCTGAAATTTTTGAAGAGATTCTTCTGGGATGGAAGCCATGCGACCCAATTTTATGCAGTTTGTGCATGATCTTGATTCCCCCCTTTGACTTCGGCAGCAAAGCTACCGCCTCATGTTTTTTGTTGGAAAGCTGATGAGGTGTCGGGAGTGGGAAATGTTTTGCTAAACTGCTGTATGGTGTGATGAGCTCATTTCCAAAAGGGTGTTGCCATCTTTAGTAGTACGTTACAGTTTTCTTTTCAAATGGTTTTTTTTGCCCTAGGGTGCCCTGTTGAACTTTCAGTGACCGTATGAGAGTTGTGGAGAGGAAACACCAAATTTAACAAACCCGTTCCCATTAAAATTGTAAACTTAAATAATACCTGTGGAGGTTAAAATGGAAATTGGGCACAATTTGTCCCTTTTTATTAGTGGTGTATTTCTTTTTTTCCAGTGGTTTGGACATTGAAGGCCCCTGTGGTTATTTTTGGGGGACATAAATTTTTACTGTTTTAAAAAGCGGACATGCTAATTTACATTATATTAAGTATCTACTTAGTGTTGTCCCTGAAAATTTGTAATACATTATTTACAAAAAGTAGGGTTTTATCCCCTTTGTGAGTACTGTATGGGCCATAAATATATGTATAGATTACATATTTATCATACGTATTTTTGCTTGGATATTATTATACTTAAAACATAGGATCCACCATTCATTGAACACAGTTCATAGAGCTCACAGATTACAGAACATGTGTAGAAAATGCTAAATGCTGTTTTAAACAGCTCAAGTAAGATGGCTGCCCCTTAATCATATTTTTAAAAAAAAACAGCTTACATAAAAAAATGTACTAATATTTGTTTTTAATTAGTGAAAAAAATGTTGGTGATACATTTACTGTCACGGACACCTCACTGTGCCAATCAAGTGGCAGACTGAGGGTCCACGATCAATTGTTGGGAACTTTAATACCCGACGCTGTATGGGCAAGATGTAAGAACCCTAAAATATAGAGAGATGTTTCTGGTTTGGCTGATATCCCTGATCATGTTTAAAGGTTCTTACTTCTGGAACAGAGATAAATTTCACAGATTGAACAGTTGTGGAAGTTAGAAAATGAGACTGGAGACTAGAAAAGTTGTGCATGTTATAGACTTCCTACCTCAGCCTAGCCTATATACGTGAGTGGAGAGAGTAGGATAGCATCAGGAGGAGACATCCGATTGTTCTGAACCAATCAGTAGAGTTCTGACATCACACTACAAAAAAGCCTGTCCATTCGGTGCATAAATAAATGCAAAGAGAGAAGGAAACACTCAAACAGATTATACACAACTTAACATCAGCATTTAATTAGTCTCATTTTCTAACTTTAAGATTAAATGTTTAAAAATAAATCTTTTCATGATTGTTTTACCAAACTGCATCTTGGTTATATATATGAACTGTTGATCAAATTAAAATCAGGACAGTTTATAGGTTTTTATTTATTTTTTATTTAATGTGTAAGGCAATGTTCATACGTCTTATTGTCGACGTAATTGTGGGGACGGATTTCCTAATATTTATGGATTGTAACTGGGTATGTCCCAAAGGATTGGCACATAGCAAATGTGATGCCAATATTCAAAAAGGGGTCAAAAAGTGATCCAGAAAACTATAGGCCGGTAAGTTTAACCTCAGTTGTAGGTAAAATGTTTGAAGGTTTTCAAAGAGATGCTATCCTGGATTATCTCACTAAAAATAAATGTATAACGCCGTTCCAGCATGGCTTTTTGAAGGATCAGCTCTGCCAAATTAATCTCATCGGCTTCTATGAGGAGGTTGGTTCTAGACTGGAGAGGGGTGAGGCACTGGATGTCATATATCTGGGTTTTTCACTGTATCATGTAAAGAGTTGATAGGTAAAATGAGAATGCTTGGACTCTGAGAAAATGCTTGCAAGTGGGTAAGTAACTGGCTTAGTAATAGAAAACATAGGGTGGTAATTGGAGTTGAGCAAACAGTAAAAAGTTCTAGTTCAATTAAAACTTCAAAATTTTGGGAGTTCGGTTCGAAGTTCTGTTCAAACTCGAACTTCAAACCCCATTAAATTCTATGGGAGAAGATGTTCTGGTTCCTTTTTATACCTATACAGGCAAGGAGAAGCTGGAATTACCATCCATAACAGTAAACTGGATATGTGGAACCACTTAGTGAAGAAAATTTGGCTCTAAAAGTGACAGAAAACAATTGAGGGACTAAAATACTTAATTCCTTTTAATGGCTAAATGAAAAAACTGAGGACAGCTTGAAAGCAGGGGTGTAGCTATAGGAGGTGCAGCGGTAGCAGCTGCTATGGGGTCCTGCATCCTGAAGGAGCACAGAAGCCCCTTTGACACATAAGATATTTGAAGGTGGTGTGTTATACAATTACTGAACCCCCAAAACTGCAAAAACAGAACTTAATGGCACTGAGTATGATT
Source organism: Phyllomedusa bahiana (assembly GCA_025379985.1). Taxonomy (NCBI): domain Eukaryota; kingdom Metazoa; phylum Chordata; class Amphibia; order Anura; family Hylidae; genus Phyllomedusa; species Phyllomedusa bahiana. The sequence continues at coordinate 77,062 of JAODAL010016241.1, read as the reverse complement.
TAGCAAATCCAAGTGCTCTGTATAATATATATCCATGTATATGAGAGTTAGGCATTATATAAGCATGCAAATGTCACCAAATAACAGCTTCTGGGTGTGGGAAAGATGCAGCCAGCAATACCAAACTCCCTTACTATTGATGTCTATGGAGAGGAACATGCTATCTAACTAACTAATAGCAGTCTGTACAGTACAGAGAGTGAGCTTAAAATGGTATTCACAAGACAATACAGTGAAATATATATAACATGGTCATGTGATTTTAGCAGCCAATGAGACCCCTATACCCTCAGCGATGACATTTTTGACATTTCTCTGTGCTCTGCACTGATTGGATTGCCACCAAAAAGTGCAGAAAGGTGATTGGATGGCCGGCAAAAGTGCAGAAAGGCGCTGAAAACTAAATTGAAAATGGCGTGTCGAATTAAAACTAGAACAGTTCGATCAACACTAGTGGTAATTAATGGTATATACTCAGACTGGATCCCTGTTACTAATGGGTTACCACAGAGGTCATTATTGTTCAAATCATTCTTCCTTCTGCCATTTTAAAAATAAAAAAATAAGGTCACAAAAGTTACACATATTTGGTATCGCCACATCTGAAAAAGTACAATCAATTAAAATTTACCCCATACACTGAGTGTGAGAGACAGAGAAAAAAAAATCACCCATCTTTCCCCGAGTCCTGAATGTCAAATGACCATTCTAAATACAAAGTATGTAGAGAGAGTGAGAAATGTAGATATACACTATGGAGTTACACTTAGGTTTTAACTTCCAACAACAGCTGAGAGCCTTTCCCTTCCCCCGGCTCACACAGAATTAATTCTCATGTGCACATTTTGGGGCGTGTCTGCAGAGAGAGAGAAGATACTCCCTGCTGGGAGGAGAAACACACTCCTCCACTTTACAAGCTCTGCTTAGCAACCAGTATAAACGGCTTCCAAATGATGAAACGAGAATACTACTTTAATGCTTTGCAATCAATTTGATCATGTATGGACCATCAACAAAAAATGCAACAGCAATAGTAATTCAGCTGAAATTAAAACAAAGCTCCACCATTGACTAACATTTTAAATCTTAAATTTACATTGCAGGAAGAACAGCCTTGCTGCTGCTTCATTTTATATTGATCAGTATTATGGGAGTGTCTCATCAGCTACATTGGTGAATCTCACCTACATTGAGAATGGAGACTTTTAGGGCTTCTTGTCAAGAAAGGTACTGATTCTATAAAACATGTATGGCATATCCTTTGTGTGAGATAGGACAACTCCTTTAAGCATATATAACTATGAAGCTTGCAAACAATGTCTATTATGCTCGGACTGGGTGCTCACGCAGGTTTCAAATATTTTTTCAGACTAAAAGCTATAGTAATTGTTTTGGAATTAAGTGAAGCTCTACCCTTGACTAACATTTTAAAATTAATTTATCTTAGTTATTAATGTTAAGTTTTAAATAAGCGGAGATGAAGGGCAAAGAAGGATTCAAAACAAGTAATAAAGCTTTAACACTTTATCACTGTTCTTCTACCTGTATCTTTTTCCAGCATGGCATTTTCTCCAGTACTGTAACATTTCATTTTACCCATGGTTAACCACTAAGGACCTTCATATTTTGAGCCTTAAGGACCAAACAACGTTTTCAATTTTATCATCATCACATTAGAGGCATAACTTTTTATTTTTCTGTCGCTCACATCAAGGCTTGTGTTTTGTGGTACAAAAATCATTTCACTGTGAAACCATTTTTATGTACATTTCATGCACACATTAAAGAACAGTTCTTTTTTGCATTTTGACACTTATTGTGAGATTAAAGTTAATGTTTTTCTACAGATCAGTGGAAATTTGTTGATATGGTTTCATTCACATTTTAGTACTTTCGCACAAGTAAGCAAACAATTATGGAGCTCACAAACAATTTCTTACATGCTCAGATTGGGCACAAATATAAAGCATTTTTTTTATAAATTACAAAAGCAATAGTAATTGTAATTGTAAAAATTACATGTTAACTTTATTCTACAGTTCGATAGAAATGCGTTGATATCAAATGTAGAGTTTTTGTCTATTTTTAATTTATATTTTTATTATTTTGGGATACATATATTTTATTGGCTAAGTTTTATATATTTTTTTTGGGAGGGGGGGATGGAGAAAATCAACAATTCCAGCATTTTCTTTTAATTACAGTTTAGGCAACAGGTTAACTTTATTTAATGAGTCTTTACAATGGCAAGGTTATATTTAGGGTAAATAATTTTTTTTTTTATACTGTAAGCTTCCACTCACGTTTAGATGCGGCTCTGGGGATCGCAGTCCAATGTAGACAGAGACACAGACAGGTTGATCTGGTTCCAGCACGGGTCCTCCCGTGTTTTATTGGCACAACATGTATACAGCAAAACGTATGCCAGATACAAACAGAATTGAGAAACAAAACATAACGCCTGCTCGGCTGACAGTGACTAGACAGTGCAGTTCCCTCACTACACCTTGTTCAGCAAACGGTCTAGGCAAGGTCCTGGATACTTCCAGTCAGACACACCTCTCAGGCCAAACTCCTTGACCTGTATGACAGACAGCCCTGGTCAGCTGACTAGCTGACTTATAACGGCTAGCCCCAAATCCTGGTCAGGTGGAACAAAGGGGAGTAGACACCCACCCAACGCTTTTCCTACTCCCAACAGAAGCCGTCCCGGGTTTTAGCTGAAGCAACCATACTACGTTTAAACGTATTTTAAACACCTACTGTGGCTGACACAACAGAAACAACCGGCTTCTATTTCACCAAGGCCGGGTAACCTTGGTGACATATTCCTTCTTTGTCTGGTGTAAGCCAGAAATCTCGCTGGGATGTACACCCCATTACGGACCTTCCCAGCTGCCACCTTAAAATACATTCATTTTTAATAAAAAATGGGATTTATTCATTTATTTTGGTTTTTTTTTTTCTCAGTTTGTTGTTTTTGTTTGGGTCCTACTACGAATTCCAAAGCAGCGATTGTGTGATCACTTGTTTGATGCTCTGAATGTGTAAAAATGATAGACACCCTATCATGCTGCTGGTCTTAAGGGTACACTGAAAGCATCCACAAGATGATCATCATGAAAATGTAAATCATGGTGCAGGAAATAGTGCAGGACAATCATGGTGCAGGACCATAATGTACTTTTTTCATAGCCTGTTATAAGTTAAATAACGCTTTACCCATTATTGTTATGTATAATCTTCAACAAAATGTTTCGAATAGTTTAGAAAGAACGTTTTAACTCTCGTATATTCTCTATAGTCTATAGAAATTAGTGGTATTCAAGAAGAGATTTACTACCTCCTATTTTGATTTTGCTTTTTTTTGTAAATTTAGAGCTGAAAGGTTTATACAAGTAATGAGGAAAAAACCATGTAGAGTGACAGAATTGTTAATGAAAGAGATGCTTTCAAGTGCTACTAAGGATAGCACCTAACATTGATTATAATGACTGCTCTTCAAATCATTTTTTAGTTGCTGTAATCCACAAATGACCTGACTCTCAAATTAACATATGCATCTACGTTGGTCAAGCATGAATGCTCTTTAAACAGAAATAAGGGAAATTAATGGCTGCCAATCACCACTTGAGCTACCGATCTTTAAAAAAATAATATGGTTTGTAGGAAAGGGGAGAAAGGATATATTGAACTATGCTACAAGACACCATCCTCGTTATGCTGCGTGTGTAGAATGGTGAAAGAGAGGTGAAGCCATCCTGCTGATAGCCTGGTAGTGTATAGTTTTAGAATTCTATCGCTATACACAAGACCACATAAACATGTTTTCAATTTCTACAATATTGTGCGAGGAGCACCTGGTCGTGGCCGGCTTATGGTGAAATTATGTTCTTTCCACTTCCAGATTATGGCCCCAACAGTGCTCACTGGAACCTTCAGTAGTTTAGAAATTCTTCTGTAACCAATGCCATCAGTATGTTTTGCAAGAATAAGGTTGAAAAAGTCTTGAAAAACAGCTCACTGGTTTTACCCATCATGAGACGATTCTTGTGTGGTCCTTAAAGAGAAGCTGTCACATCGTTTTTGCCCCCCTGGCTGATGTCAGCACAAGCTAGTGTCAGACTGTTTCCAGAACTGTGTCCATTATTCTGTAAGATGCTGTAGTTTTTGTGTATTTAATGCTCAAATCTGCAGTTTTCAGTGAGAAGAGTCATTCGAAGAGTCATTCAGAGTGTCAGTTTTTTTTTAAACCCCACCCACCTGAGGCTAGCCCCACCCACCACAACTGACAAACCTATTACTGTGAATAGGTAGAAACATGTGAATAACTGTCAGTGGGCGGAGCTAGCCTTTGGTGGGAGGAGCTAACACCTACTCATGAATAAGATTTGAGGGGTAAATGCTCTAAAACTGCTGCATCTTACAGAATAAGGGGCACATTGCTGGGAACAGCAGGTCTGACACTAGCTTGTGCTGCCCTCAGTAAGGGGAGCACAACCTATGTGACAGGTTCCCTTAAGTAATGAAACTTTTTTATAGGCCATCAGTTGAACAAGCTGCTATTTTTATTCACTAAGTGACTGGATTACTTTCTAATTATGGATAGATTTTAGCTGGTGTCACGACTTTCCATGACTTTTTGCACCCCTTTTTCTTAACATGTTCAATACTTTTTCCCTTTGTCTTTTCTCATTATCGCTCATTGCTTAAATTATGGACATCTGTGGTTTGATTTCCTTGCCTGTGTGGATTGGATGCAATGTTAACGACAACTGGTGAGAATTTCATTTAACACCTTTAGAAGTAGATTTACCTAGAAAATTGGTGGTGTTCAATACCTATTTCACTATATATATATATATATATATAAAATATATATATATATTTTATATATACACTATAGAAATACATTGTTGTTTTCAGGGACAGGTGCTTTAAGCTACCGTACCTCATAATGTAATGCAGCCAATCAGTAGAAGCCAGGGGGCCCTGGGTAGAGGGAAGAGCTGTAGGCTTTTATGATCAGGAATTTTGTACATACTAGTTTAGAGTTGAAGTCTGCAGTAGCTAGTTATTAAAGAGCACCATCATCAAAGCTGTAACACTGGTGAACTGACTGGTCACAATAACACAATCAGGGTTGCTTTAACCGGTTTATTAAACTTTCTCTAGTTATGAATAGATAAAATATTTAAATTAGTAATTTCAAAGATCAACCAGGGTTCTCCTAAAACCATATCGTCTTTCTCTCTTATGCGACACATCTTTGACTGTGGGATGGGGGTCTCTCTCTCTGTCCACGTTGTCTCTCCATGTCCAGCTGTACTGCATGTGCTGTTGGCATTCGGATCCACTGACCCTCTGCATTGGAGGATATATTATGGCGTTTACCCAACTTTCTTATTAACGGGGAACCTAGCCATTTTCACTGCCTCTCTCTTCTCTCTCAAAGTTCTCCCTGAACTAACTCCTCCTTCACAGTTTCCCAGACATTTCCTTCAATTTTGCCCTTTCCTAGTCCTTTGGTGCCATCTACTTATGAGAAGATGACTTGCCTGCTGGAACCCTACATTGTTTGTAAGGATGGAAAAAAAACCAAAGGGGCTTTCAGGTCAATTCCTCAAGACAGATTACAGTTTAAGCAATGATTACACACTATTATGACTGTCCACAGCAAAGTTAAGTGGTAGTATTTGCACTGTAACCAGGCAATTGTTTTACCCAACCCAAAGTGCCCATTCTTTCCGTGCACCTCTTGTGCAATGTTCTCTACCTCTTTGGAGGGTATCACTACTTGCACAGTGTGTTCTATTCCATATGGTCACTATGTTTACTATTTTGCCATAGGCAAACTTAAACTCTATCAGTTCTCTCTCTGTTAAACACTAAAACGTAACTTTTATTATATCTAACTCTTAACCTCTATACACACTATTTAAAAACCTGATCTCTAACCTCATCATTTAACCCTTTTTGCTTCAGAAAGAGGGAATAACTCCCTTTCTATTATCAAGTCTGGTGGAACCCCACCTACTAACAGGGGAGCCTTATATATATAGCAAAGTACTAGCTCCAGTAAGGGATCCCAAGCCAACTACTTGGGCAGTCGTCCCTAATCTCATAGACACAGAACAAATAAGGCCCCCTTCTGACACCGTCTGCAGCAGGTGACACTTGTAGACAGAGGGGAGAGATCACAATTTAAAAACGTCATATCTGACCTCGCCGACATGTTTCGCCAGCTAACCTGGCTTTATCAAGGCTTAGAGGTCCGTTCCAGCTAACCTGGACCTCTAAGCCTTGATAAAGCCAGGTTAGCTGGCGAAACATGTCGGCGAGGTCAGATATGACGTTTTAAATTGTGATCTCTCCCCTCTGTCTACAAGTGTCACCTGCTGCAGACGGTGTCACAAGGGGGCCTTATTTGTTCTGTGTCTATGAGATTAGGGACGACTGCCCAAGTAGTTGGCTTGGGATCCCTTACTGGAGCTAGTACTTTGCTATAGATATAAGGCTCCCCTGTTAATAGGTGGGGTTCCACCAGACTTGATAATAGAAAGGGAGTTATTCCCTCTTTCAGAAGCAAAAAGGGTTAAATGATGAGGTTAGAGATCAGGTTTTTAAATAGTGTGTATAGAGGTTAAGAGTTAGATATAATAAAAGTTACGTTTTAGTGTTTAACAGAGAGAGAACTGATAGAGTTTAAGTTTGCCTATGGCAAAATAGTAAATATAGTGATCAAAAGTCACTCTTTGTTCTCTTGCGAGATTCACAATTTTTTGGAGACTATTCCATATGGAACGCCAACTCTTTGGAGTAGAACTCTCTTTTAGCCTCAGATGGTGACACTCTTTCCAAAGCTTGTAACCATCTTTGGAAAGGAATAAGTGTTCCCGATATCCAGGAACATACTTCTTCTCAATCCATCCAATGATAAGTCGGAGCTTTTTGTCTCTCTCTCCAGTTGGTAAAGCTGCCCCATAGCCATCCTATAGGTCTTGTTGCTTCTTACTGGATGGCTGATGACTCTTTTCCTGACAGGGGGTTTGAAATCTTGGCATTTCATCTTCCTATAGTTTTTCATCACTGAGTTCTTATGGCAAGCCCACCAGATATCTAGCATTGGAATTCCCATTATGCTTTCCAGGATGATACTCAGTCTGGAAGTGAAATTTACTGAGCAGAACCATTCACTGATGCTCCATCACCCCATCTTCATTTGAACAGATGGGCTGTTGTAGGTCATCAATGTGAAATTATCTCTTATTAATACATATGCAACCTTCACTGTTACAGCCCACATCACCGTTAGCAGCTGCAGCTTGACCAAGCTATAATTGTCTTGGCTATTTTCTTCTCCCTCATTGCCCTACTAGCATAGGCAATTACTCATTCTTTCCCATCCTGAATTTAATAAGGGCATCTTCCAGCCCCTTTGGGCTTCTATCAGTCTAATGAGTGAAAGGGAGATAGTAGTCTTCAAGGCGTATGGTATGGTAAGGGACTTCTTCAGGGCTTTTTCTGCTGCTCACTCAATAACTGTCTCTTGGCCTCTGCGGATGCCACACCCTGAAATTACTGATTTAAGGGTGCTGTGACCTTGGCAAAGTCCTTAAAGAACTACTTATAGTAGCCACCTATCCCAAGGAAGATACATTGATGTTTGCAGGAGTAGCACTCCCTCCTCAGAAACAACATGTCCCTGGAATGTAAGTGGCACTTGTGGGGCTCTATGCGGCCCAATATCTGGTCCAGCTTAGTCAAGTGTTCCTTCACAGTGGCAGTGTTTATGATATTAGGAGGCACTCATGATTCAAATACTCTAGGCAAAGTTCCATTAGTCGTTGGAACATAGTGGACATTTTGCTTAACCAAAATGGCATTCTTAGGAATTAAAACAGTCCTGTTGGAGTAATAAAGGCAGTTTTTTCTTGATCCTCATCAGCAATTGGCAGGGTAGTGGGTAAGCGTCCCAGACCATGCAAGCATTAAGACATTGGTAGTCTATACAAAATCTCAACTTCACATCTTTTTTCTTCATCAGTATGATTAAGGAGGTCCAGAGGCTCTGACTGGGGTGGATAATCTGATTTTCCTGCATCTGTCTCAACATGTTTTTAACCTCCTGGTAGAGAGTGGGAAGTTCCTGTTTGTAATGGTGTTCCTAAGTGTGGACGTGGCCCTAAAATCTGCTGAGGACAATTGTTCTCCCTTTAGAGAATTTGTAACATTTGTCCTACTGCTGGATTCTCCTCCCCTATGGGCCCCAGTTGTAACTGAACCGTTGTCACAGAAGGATAGAGCTCTATTACTTTCCACTTGGGCCTATTATGGAGCCAGACTTTAAGCACAGGGTGTCATCAGCTACCCACTCTCTTGGGTTCAGAGTCACATCATTTTTGTCTACCAGTAGAGATAGCAACACTTTGTGTTGAGCTGACACTTGACCTGCGTGAGATGCGGGCACACAAACATTCCACAGAGGCCCAATCACTTCTTGCAGATTGGCCTGAATTCAGCAGAATTTAAGAGCCTATTCTAGAGCACAGCATGCAGGTTTGTTTCCAGTACCACGACCCCAACTTGCTAGTCATTTGTCCATTCAGATTTAAGACATTCATGCCTATGATCAAAGAGAGCCTGGGGTCCATATTCACTAAGATCCCTTTCTTTTTAAGTGTGTGCCCCCACAATTCTATATCTACCTGCAATACCTCAGGTGTATTAACAGTGAGGTTATTGGCTGCCTTCAACTGTATCCACATTGCACTCTCTTGGTACAAGGCATTCAGAAACTAGGCATTTTAAAATCCCCACCCCAGCAATGTCACTTGTGAACTGAGATCAACGAATCCTCTTTAGTTCCACTCTATTGACTGTCACCTTAATTATAGGGATTTTGACAACTACATTCACATCTCGAGATGGGGTGAAAGCTAGTCCTAGTCCCTGCGGTGTTCCCCTAGACCACAGGACATTCTAGCTTAAATCCCCAGAGTCTCTTAGAGGTTGTCATCATTGGCAACGTCTAGCCAGGTGTCCCTCTCTTCCACGTTCCCAGCATCTGATGTTGACCATACAGGGTCAAGCTCTATAGTCCCTTCTGCTTGGGTAAGAGCCTCCCAGATCTATTCCCCAACTCAATCGATGTCCAATTAAGCTCAGCATACTTCCCCTATTCGCTTTAAGAGAACCTGTCACATAGTTTATGCCACCCTTTCTGAGGACAGCACAAGCTAGTGACAGACATGCTGTTTCCAGCGCTGTGTCCCTTTTTCTGTAAGATGCTGTAGTTTCAGAGCATTTAGGGCGACATGTATGAACGGGCTTTTCGCCCGTTTTCTGGCATATACTGCGCCTCCCGGCCCGAATCCCGCTGTCGGACGCAGGGATGCGGTGTTAGGCGCAGCGTTCGCCACTTTCAGCTGCGCCCCGCATGAAGGGGCGGGCAATGGGCACGGTGTGGGCGCGGTGTAGGCATCCCGGGGCGGGATGCAGCGCGCTCGAAAACCCCGAGGCATGTACGATGGCGGCTCGCCAAAGCGCGGCGCAATGCAGCGCTCTGCAGCTCCGACAAGCAGCCCTAGTTTATTTTGGTCTAAATGCTCCGGCGGCGGCGAAGTGAAGCAAGATCGGAACATGCGAGGAAGCAGCTAGAAGATCGCGACAGAAATCTTGGTGCTCCGCTCCGTGCAGCAGGAGTATGAATCCAAAAAAATCGCCTTTATAAAGGCGGAAAACATTGTCAGAAAAGAGCTCAACCTCAAAAATTAAAATAATAAAAAAAAAATCACTTTCCAAAAATCTCGAACGCCGCATTATCAAGAATTCGGATATTGGAAATTGTCGGGAAATACAGTAATGCAAATTCTGAAAGCTATTCTCATTGGTCGGCAGAAGCCAGCCAATCAGAATAGGAGCGACAGTGAACCATTATAATCTATGGAGAACGATTGACCAATCAGAATCAATGGCAGGACAGTTCAAAATACAGTAAAAATGCAGAAAAGAGCTGATTGGTTGAGCTAGCGGGGCTTGGCTATCTCGGCCAATCAGAATAGGAGCGACAGGGACCCATTATAGCCTATGGAGAATTTTGAACCAATCAAAATCCAAGGTGGGACAGTTCAAAATACAGTAAAAATGCAGAAAAGAGCTGATTGGTTCAGCTAGCGGTGGCTTGCCTATCCCAGCCAATCAGAGCGTGAGCTACTTCTCCCATTGTAGTCTATGGAGAGATGGGCGCCATGCAATCTCGGCGCTCAGCGCCGTGCGGCATGTAGTATGAATAAAAAAATCATTTCTATTAATTGTAAAATATTATCAGATAAAGCGCAGAAACCTTCTTTAAAAATAAAGCACTTAAATCCCTAACCACGCGTTTGTCGCCGAGATCGGCGCTACATAGGGAATTGCAATAGAGAGAATTGTCGGGAAATACAGTAATTTAAATTGTTTAAGCGCTTCTCATTGGTCGGCAGAAGCCAGCCAATCAGAATAGGAGTGACAAAGACCAATTATATCCTATGGAGAAGTTTTGACCAATCAGAATAGGAGCGACAGTGTCCCATTATATCCTATGGAGAAATATAGACCAATCAAAATCAAAGGAGGGAAAGTTCAAAATACAGTAAAAAGACAGAAAAGAGCTGATTGGCTGAGCTAGCGGGGGCTTGGCTATCCCATCCAATCAGAGCGCGAACTACTTCTCACATTGTAGTCTATGGAGAGATCGGCGCACTGAAATCTCGGCGCTCAGCGCCGTGCGGCCTGAAGTATTAATAAAAAAAAATATTTTTATTAAGTGTAAAACATTATCAGATAAAGCTATGAAACCTTCTCTAAAAATAAATCAGTTAAATCCCGAACAAAGCTTTTGTCTCCGAGACCGGCGCTACATAGGGAATTGCAATAGAGAGAATCGCCGGGACATACAGTAATTCAAATTGTTTAAGCTCTTCTGATTGGTCGGCATAAACCAGCCAATCAGAATAGGAGCGACAGTGGCCCATTATATCCTATGGAGGAGAATTGACCAATCAGAATAGGAGCGACAGGGACCCATTATAACATATGGAGAAAAATTGACCAATCATATTCAAAGGCGGGAAAGTTCAAAATACAGTAAAAAGGCAGAAACGAGCTGATTGGTTGAAGCGGCGGGGGCTTGTCCAGCTTAGCCAATCAGAGCGCGAGCTACTTTTTCATTGAGTTCTATGGGAAAAAGAAATTCCGAGCGAGTTCTGTGATTGGCTAGGTTAAAAGAGGCGCGGTTATTTGGACCAATGGGAGAGCGAGCGACGCTCCTATGGGTTTTCTAATGCAATCTGAAATAAAACTGTACATGGCCGAAATCAAATTATAAGACTACAGAAGTTGTCCCGATGTGTATATAAAATGAATAATAATATGGGGGTAACGAAAAAAAAAAATTAATTCAATAAAATCATGTTTATTTCTTTATTTTCGTTGCACCCATACTATTGATCCTTGGATAACGAAAATAAAGAAATAAACATGATTTTATTGAATTAATATTTTTTTTTCGTTACCCCCATATTATTATTCATTTTATATACACATCGGGACAACTTCTGTAGTCTTATAATTTGATTTCGGCCATGTACAGTTTTATTTCAGATTGCATTAGAAAACCCATAGGAGCGTCGCTCGCTCTCCCATTGGTCCAAATAACCGCGCCTCTTTTAACTTAGCCAATCACAGAGCTCGCTCGGAATTTCTTTTCCCCATAGAACTCTATGAGAAAGTAGCTCGCGCTCTGATTGGCTAAGCTGGACGAGCCCCCGCCGCTTCAACCAATCAGCTCGTTTCTGCCTTTTTACTGTATTTTGAACTGTCCCGCCTTTGAATATGATTGGTCAATTTTTCTCCATAGGTTATAATGGGTCCCTGTCGCTCCTATTCTGATTGGTCAATTCTCCTCCATAGGATATAATGGGCCACTGTCGCTCCTATTCTGATTGGCTGGTTTATGCCGACCAATCAGAATTTAAACAATTTAAATTACTGTATTTCCCGGCAATTCTCTCTGTTGCAATTCCCTATGTAGCGACGGTCTCGGCGACAAACGGGTTGTTCGGGATTTAATTGATTTATGTTTATAGATTGTTTGAGCTCTTTTTCAGAGAATATTTTACATTTAATAAAAATGTTTTTTTTATTCATACTCGATGCCGCACGGCGCTGAGAGCCGAGACTGCATTGCGCCCATCTCTCCATAGACTACAATGGGAGAAGTAGCTCGCGCTCTGATTGGCTGGGATAGCCAAGCCCCCGCTAGCTCAACCATTAAGCTCTTTTCTGCATTTTTACTGTATTTTGAACTGTCCCGCCTTTGATTCTGATTGGTCAATCGTTCTCCAAAGGTTTTAATGGTTCACTGTCGCTCCTATTCTGATTGTCCGGTTTCTGCCGACCAATGAGAATAGCTTTCAGAATTTGAATTACTGTATTTCCCGGCAATTTCCAATATCCTAATTCTTGATATTACGCCGTTCTAGATTTTTGGAAAGTGATTTTTTTAATGTCTTTTTTATTTTTGAGGTTTGAGCTCTTTTCTGAGAATGTTTTCCGCCTTTATAAAGGCGATTTTTTTATTCATACTCCGCACGGACATCTTTAATGATTTCTCGCTGTTCTCCAGCCTATCTCGCATCGGAAAACATGTGAGGCGCAGTCCCGCACAGCGCCCATGTCCCCGCACTGCGCCCATGTCCCTGCACTGTGCCTCACACACTGGCGAGGCGCAGGGAACTTTTCCCCGCATGTATAAGCGCACCTCCTCGGACGGCGAATCTTAGGCGCAGCGCCGCACTGCGCCTAAGTCCCCGCACTGCGCCCCCCACACTAGCGGGGCCCGCGGCGGACTTTTGCCCGCATGTAGAGTGCATACCTCGGGCGGGCGAATCATACGAAAGCGCCGCATTGCGCCTAAGTCCCCACTGCGCCTCAAACACGGGCCGAGGCGTGGCGGACTTTACATAGAATTTTATGAGCGCGCCCCAGCGCCGACATAAATCAGGCGCAGATTTCGCCGGAAAACCGGCGGAAAGGTGTGCCCCGACGTGGCGAGATTCATACATGTCGCCCTTAATGCTCAAATATGGCAGTTTTCAGCCAGAAAAGAGTCCAGCTTATTCATGAGCAGGTGTTTCTCCCGCCTACCCAATGCTAGCCTCGCCTACCTGACAGTTATTCAAATGTTTCTACCTATTCAAAGTAATAGGTTAATCAGTTGTGAGGTTGATGGGGCTAGCCTTAGGTGGGCGGAGCATGAATTAAACAAATTCTCTTCATGACTCTTTTCTGGCTGACAACTGCAGATTTCAGCATTTAATACTCTAAAACGACAACATCTCACAGCATGTATGACACTTGCTTGTGCTGTCCTCAGCAAGGGGAGCATAAACTATGTGACAGGTTCTCTTTAAGTGCTTCCTGTAGAGAATAAAGACTTTTCCAAAGCACTTCCACTGACTGAAAGCAGCAGCAGGGAAGATCACCTTTGAAGGAATTTCCACTTGCTCCTCCTTTTACAATGTAACAGACAGGGTAGTGTAATGGCGGTGCCCCAACTGCGTCTTCCTGTTGCTCATAGCAACCACCCTTAAGAGTTCTTTTGAATTGTGAGGAGAGGTGAAGTTTTAGATGTCTGGTGCACTGGCAATAATAAATTGACACGACAACTGTTCTGGGATTGATGGGGCTTTTACTCTCGTCCTTGCAGCTGGTGCAGTATATGCAGAACGCTCATGTCCCGGCATCCAGCAGCTTCAGCATCCACATACGCAGCTAACGAGGGGTTCTCCCCTTGGCTACCGCACTGCTCTACCTGACAGTTCTCAGTGGCTTCCTCCACTATGGCTCAGGCCTTGTGCTGAATTTCTCGCTGCTCCCTAGATCAATGCCTTTCCTCCAGACACTCACTGACTCCTGAGTGTGGACATCTCCCTGGCATCTCCTGGATTTTCTCTACTTTTAACAAACTGCAGCTATATACAAAGACATGGCTTTCTACTGTCTCCAAACAACAGCCAATAATATCTTCCACCCCTCATGGCTACTGCAACTCTGAGGGGCACACTGCTATCTCTCCTGTCATTATCTCCTCTCCTCTGACTGACTCTCAATTGACTACTCTGTCACCAACTGCAGCTTCTCCCTCTGCACACGCTGCCCCCCCATCTCCTCAGCCCAGCTCCACCCCTCAAGCTTACTGATTGTCTGCCCAGCTCCTCCTCACTCACAGCACAGTACATAAACAGGCCCAAACTGCCTGCCTTAACTATCAACTTTTCCCTTGCCATAACCAGGCCACCCCACTACCTGGTTTCCCACGGCAACCCACTACCGTTCACAACCCAACACAAGTATAACCCCTTACATTTCCCCCACCATAAAATGAAGCCTTCCCTGGCTTCCACACCATACATACACACCCACATGTTTTTTAGGGAAATAAAACATTTTGTATTCTTGTGTTCTTTGTGCACATAACAATAACATTAAACTTTTCAGTGCCTTTCCAGGATGTGGTTTCAGGTTCAGTCCATTAACACAAAAGTCTTTGATCCCTCTCAACTATCAACATAAACAAGAACATTCTCTTTCACCGGAAACTGGTGCAGTACACATCCAGACACTCAGGCTGCTCACAGTCCCATGTACTGACCCAGCTGGGCCAGCAGGTGCTGCACAACTTCTTAGCAGCTTTCCTGCTGTTTTCTGGCTATGCTTCTGCCAACAACATGAATTAGAAGAGCTCAAATTTTTTTTTTTTTTTTGAAGCCCTAACACCAAAAATGCACAAAAAAAGTGCAACACAAGTGCCACACAAAAACAGTGCATTCAGGATACGGTCTATCGCAGACCCATACTTAAAAGTAATGGGCCCCCATATACCTGGAACGGAAAGAGTATCCATGCCGGGCCAGAAGGCACCTCCACAGGAATATACGTACGTATTCCCTTCTGCCGAAGCAGAAAGAGAACAAAATGCTCCCCCACCGAGCCAGAAGGCATCCGCATGAGGTCGCACAAAATGGTCCTACTGCCGAAGCAGATCGAACCTACGAACTTGCACTGGCATCCGAATGGCCTGCCACACCAAACCTCAACCAAGTGCAGTCCAGGTAGTCGACTCCGAAGAGTGGCAAATGGTCCTACTGCCGAAGCAGATCGAACCTACAAGCTTGCACATTGGCGTCAGAATGGCCTGCCACACCAAACTTCGACCAAGTGCTCACCTGGTGGCCGACTCCGAAGAGTGCCGTTGTTTGCAGGGGAGAAAGGAACCAGATGGCCACACATTCTCCCCCTAGACCTCAGGAGGGTCCCAAAAGGGTACCGCATCCCAAAATCCAACACACAAAACGTGACACACTAGAACACATGTGACATGAAAAATAAATAAAGTGAATGTGTGCAGTGAAATACTGCCCGGACATCCGGCCGGAAATTATAAAAATTTCCCTATTGCCTAGCCAGAAGGCCGAGGAATAAGGACTTGTGCTCAAAGGGACAGTGAAAGTTTAAGTGCCATGCAAATGTGCCTAAACTCAAGTGGGGTCCCACACCCAGTGAGTTCGGGCACCCCAGGGTCATCAATCCGGAGGCACATCACACCTAGGGCTTCACATGTGCTACTTCCTCATGCCTACCTCCTCACAGTGTCTCTCTCTAGCACCACCTTCTCTTCCAGTGCTGTGTGCTGTATGAAGGTGCCTCTCATAGGTGGGGCTATCCCTCTCATTGCACCATTGACTACTTGTCCCCAATGATCTTTCTTCAGGAAACTCTGCACACGTTTTCTCTTGGCCACGCCTCTGTTCAACTCCGCCATGCCAATCCCCATTTTGCTACCACAGTTCCTGCCCTCCCCATATGCTGGCCACTCTGAACTATCACTCAGGCTGACTGTGCCCGTTTAATCTTTTCACAAGGGAACTCACCATTCACAAGCCTCTGGTCCACACAGTCCTTCAACCCCATTTTGCAGGTCACTCACTGCATCACTTCAGGGTCTCATACAACAGCCTTTATCACTTGAAACTCGACATCCCGTGCACTTTTCTCCGATACCACTACATTTTAGACTTTGACAGCATGCCTGCAGTTGAGGAGACTCCCTCTCCCACCACATGTGTCTCTCTCATTGTCCTCTCATACTGCAATCCTGCCTAACAATGCCAATTTGTAACAGGGTGGTGTAAAGGTGGTGCCAGTTGCCCGTGGAAACCACTCTTAACACCTTAACCCACCTGGATGTATGGGCACGTCCTGGTGGGGTTAAGGAGTTGTGCAGTGGTATCGCAGCGCAATCCCGCTACACAGCCGCTGGGTGTTAGTGCCTAATTGCAGCTAACACCTGGTGGTTATAGCACGGGGGGGCGGCGCCGCCCACCCATGCTGGTTAACCCTTTAGATGCCGTGGCAAAGATGGCCGCGACGGCTTAATGAATGAAAAATGGTGGCGCACACTTCTCTTCACTCTGATCGGAGTCCCCGCAGTAACGATGCCTGGACATGGCACCAGGAAGTCTTGTAAACGTCTCCATCGCTGCCCTGTTCTCGTCTGCCTCACTTCCGACTCCAGGCAGGAAGTGGAGAAAACGCCATCTTGGTACAGACTAATGCATTGACTATGCAATGCATTAGGCTGTATTAACAATTGCGCCCCCTAGTTGTGAAGCGCCCTAGGGGGACTCACAGTAAAAGTAAAAAAAAAAAAAAAAAGTATTAAAAGTTAAAATCACTCCCCTTTTGCCATTTTACAAATAAAAAAATAAAATAATAAGTTTAAACATATTTGGTATTGGCGTGTCCGAAAAAGTCCGCTCTATAAAAATATAACATCATTTATCCTGTATGCTGAACACCGTAGAAGAAAAAAAATTCAAAATGCCAAAATAGTTTTTTTTGGTCATTTCATATCCTATAAAAATTGGAATAAAAGTGATCAAAAAAGTCGCATGTATTCCATACTGCTAGCAATAAAAAGTACGCTTCAGCCCACATAAAATGCACCCTTACTGACGTCCGTAGGTGTTAATACAAAAAAGTTATTGGTCGCACAAAATGGCGCAGCGGCGCAAATTTCAAATATAGAAAATGTTTGGAATTTTTTTTACGCCGCCAAAACATAACTGAAACCCTACATGTTTGGAATTGGCGGATGCGTATCAACCTGTAGAACACAGATAACACATCACTTTTACCGTAGATTGAATGCTGCAAAAACAACACTCCCGCAAACATGGCGCAAGTACATTTTTTTTTGCAGTTTCCCAGTATATTCTAAGGTAGGATAAGTGACACCATTAGAAAGTACATCTTGTCCCGTTAAATAAAAGCCCTCATATGTCTATTTGTCAAAGTAGGTGGAAAAATAAAAACGTTTGGCTTTTGGAAGGCGAGCAGAAGAAAAATGTAGAGTAATGTTTTTTTTTTTTTGGAGGGATTAAAGGATTAAGAGTTCTTTTGAATTGTGGGGAGAGATGCAGTGTTTGAGACGTGTGGTGCACCGATGATAATCAATTAACACAACAACTGTTCTGGGATTGATGAGGCTTTTGCTCTCGTCCTTAGCGTTGTTGTAGTACATACAGTGCGCTCGTGTCCCAGCACCCAGCAGCTTCAGCATCCACACACGCAGCTAACAAGGGGTCCTTCCCCATCCCACCTCACTGCTCTACCTGACTGTTCTCAGTGGCTTCCTCCACTATAGCTTAGGTCTCCTCTGAACTTCTCTCTGCTCCCCAGATCGATGCCTTTCCTCTAGACACTCACTGACTCTAGAATGGGGAGCTCTCCCCGGCCTGTCACGGATTTTTGTTGCTTTTAACAAATTACATCATATACAAGTACATGGCTTTCTACTCTCTCCGAACGACAGTCAATAATATCTTCCACCCCTCACACCTCTAAGGGGGCACACTCTCTCCTGTCACCGTCTCCTCTCCTCTGACAGACTCTCAACTGACAACTCTATCACCAATTGCAGCATTCCCCTCTGCACAAGCTGGACCCCTTCTCCGCCCAGCTGCACCCCTTGAGCTTGCTGATTGGCTGCACAGCTCCTCCTGACTCACAGAACACTACATACACAGGACTAAACTGCCTGCCTGCACTGTTAACTGTTCCCTTGACATAACCAGGCCATCCTACTCCCTGGTTTCTCATGGCAACCCACTACTGTTAACATCCAAACACAAGTTTAACCCCTTACACCAATGTGATGGCTTCACCTGGTAAAGTGAAAGGTGAGGAACCAGCTTTATGCACTCTTGCAGAGTCCTTATTAGCAGCTTGCTTCTTAGACCCAGTAGAAATTGATCTTTTAACAACATTTTCACATTAGCAAAGTAGACTAGGCCTTTCTACTCTTTTCTCTGCAGTTTAGCCATTAACTCTTGCAGGCCATTCTTGTATTGCGACAGAGTCTTGTCATCCGGTGAAAAAGGTAAGGGGGAAAAGGGAGAGCGATTAAAATCGTCAAAGTTCAAATGGCAACATTTTTAACTGTCGAAATTTTCCTTCACCCGATATTTTAGGTGACAATCTTACAAAAATCAAATACAATGCGCCATTTTCAGAGTTTCCCTGTAATTTAAGTGGCCGCAAACATTTAACAAAAGAGCGGGACGGGGTGGGGGACGTCATGACTGTAGTGTATGGTTGTCTTTGGGGCTGGAAAAATCAATGACCCTTTTTGCTAGAACAGCATTTCCTGTTTAGCATCACTTTCAGTGTCTAACATCAAGCAAGACGGTGCTGCGGTCTCTCAATACAGCTCAGCTTAGGACACTTCTTATCTTTATTTTACAGACAACTATACTTTTAAATGGGGAAAAATAGAAATAGGAGAAATTGGAAAATTTTTTTTCCTTATTTAGAGAACAGACTTTTAAAGAACATCTACGCTGTCCCCACGGGGGGGGGGGGGGGGGGGGGGGACATTCGGACGGGCAGAAGACAGGATTTTGAAATGGGGTGCATATTTACCCCTACCTCTTTTAACCGCATTGAAATGGATTTTTTTTTTACCACTTTTTTTCCACCACCCCACCTGTACTTTTTATTTTGTGCATACCAGTTTTTTTTCCAAAAAAAGCCACCTTAGACTTAAAAAATTGGAACAGAAATTTAGAGAAAAATTGGTGATTTCATTGGTGCAAAAACCCCTTTTTGTTATCCGTTTACCTTTTAAAAAATCTGTAAAGCATGTGGGGCCCCATTTTTTTCAAAGAAACCACCTTACTTTAAAATTTTTATACAGAAATTTTTTTATAACGTTTTTAAAAATTTTCCTTTTTTTGCAAAAACCACCTTTTCTTATCTTTAACTTAAAATAGCTGTATTGCATTTGTCGGCCCGTATTTTTTCAAAGAGCCCCTTGTCCTTTAAATTTGGATACAGAAATTTTCTAGAAAATTTTTGTTGTATTTCTTTGGTGCAAAAAACCCCTTTTGTTATCCTTTTACTTTTAAAAAAGCTTTATTGCACGTGGTGCCCCATTTTTTTAAAAGAGACCTTGTACATAAATTTGGTACAAAATTTCTAGTAACTTTTTGGTGATTTCAGGGTGCAAAAACCACCTTTGTTATCCATATAACTTTTAAATAGCTTATTGCACGTGGTGCGGCCCCAGTTTTTTTCAAATAGCCACGTTGTACGCCAATTTTTGCAGTAATGAAAAACTAGAACAGTTACTAGAAAATTTTTCGAGTAACTGTTCTAGTTTTTCATTCCTGCAAAAAACGTAATTTCTCATTCGTGTAACTTTTGAATAGTTTTATTGCATTCGGTAAAATCTCAGTTTGGCGCAGATAGCGCACTTGTATGAAAGTTTGTTGAAAATTATCAATTCCTAGTCCTACTGGCATTTTGTATATCCCGGGGACTGAAGGAAGAACACTGTTATTTTTTGTTTACGGTTTCTTCCACCAGACCGCATTTCACAGGTATTCGATAGAAACAATTCTGTTAACCCAAATTTGGCTTTAAATTAGAGGATTAAGAATAGCTGGGTTTGCCATCTTCAATAAGAGACTGTCAAAAACTCTTCCATACCTTTTTAAATTTTTATCTTTCTGAACATGGAGCAAAATGCAGGTGGTAAGCGAGCAAAGAGGGCTTTAGGACATGGAGGTAGAGGTAAGAGAGACGGTGCTCCTTCGAGCACAACACGCAAGCCAGCGGATCTTCGGTTGCAGGACCGTCAGGCCGGTCATCGCTGGGTCGGTGCCCTTTGAATCTCAGTAACGAACAGCGTCGCCAATCTGTTCTTCAGTGCTTAATGCAACCTGCATCCAGCAATCTTACCTCCTAGTTCTCCCAGTTACGGCTCCAAATGTCGTCATCATCATTGTCAGCATCCATCCAACATAGTTACATAGTTAGTACGGTTGAAAGAAGACACGTGTCCATCAAGTTCAACCAAGGGTGGGGAAAATGTGGGTGAGGGAGAGAGACAAGGACTTGAAGCGAAGGCAGCCAAAATGTCAACTTGTGTACCCACCACTGTGAATAATCTATTTTCTGAAGACCTCTTTGATGACAAAATGCCGTTGGGGTCAGAAGGCATTTCAAAAGATCAAGAGGCCAAAGAGGATGATTTTGTCTGCTCTGACACCCAATCACTGATGCCATCAGAGGAGGAGAAGGAAGCCCGGTCAAAACGGCAAAAATCCCGGCGGTTGGCAACACCTTGCAGTGCCTGTTGCTTTTAGCCCGCCCTCTCCAGGTTGCAGAATGTCAGGACGAGGAAGTCACCTGTGTTGATGATGATGATTACGACATTGCGTATCCAACATGGTCTTTTCAGCAGAATTTGCTTGCGAGCGCTTAATCACTGGACGTGGAGGAAGACAATGGGGTAGTTTTCAGTACGGTCCCGCCTCAAAAAGGGAGAGGGCGGTCACACAAGTCCGCTGAGATTTTTCCGCCAGCCACTATCAGCGAAAACACCTCTCCTCTCTTATCGCCATCGAAAAGGTCCAGGACCTCTCAAGCCTGGGCCTTTTTCGAGCAAGCCTCTGATTCACCCAGCTATGTCATATGCTGCCTTTGCCGTAAACACATCTGTAGAGGGAAGAATCTTAAGTGTTTAACCACCACCATCATGTCTAGTCATATGCAGTGAGTGCATGAGTTGAAATGGAGGGAACACTTGGCGAAAAAAGGGCACACCGATCCCAGACTCCAACCACTGTCACACCCTCTGTCTCCGCCTCCTCCGCCATGATCAAGCGTTCCTCAGCTGCCCATGTCTCTCAGCGTCATGATCAAGGATCAGCCTCCGCTTCAGCCTCCACTGTCGTCCGAGTACCACAAGCACCACCAGAGCCCCAAACCTACCCTTTCCCTCCTTCCACCAGTTTGACCTGCACACCATGCAGCGACCAGTCTAGCAGCCACCTTCTGTCTTCCAGGTTTGGGGAGCAAAGAAACATTTTAAAACCAAAACCATTCCAAAGCCAAAAGCCTGAATGTCGGCAGTGCCAGGCTTTTGGCCTTGGAAATGTTGCCTTTCCGTTTGGTGGACACAGATGGGGTTTTTGCCCACTCATGGCCGTTGCCTGGGCCCCCAAAACCAGATGCCCAAACAGGCATTTCTTTTCCAGAAAAGCCGTCCCTGCCCTGGCCAGCCACGTGTCATCTAAAATTTCAAGCGCGTTGTCTGCATCTTGCCTGGCAAAGTCCATCTGACCACCGATAACCTGAACTAGTAAGCGCGGCCAAGGCCGCTATATCTCTGCAACAGCTCACTGGGTTGAGTGGGTGGATGTCTCTGGTGGTAACGATGGCTCTCAGGCTCGGCCCCATGCTTTTCAAAACCGCAGGGATGGTGCAGGGTTTTTTTAAAAACCCCCGGGTCCCCCTGGAAAGGCATCACGGCCCAAGAAACCGGGCCCCATGTTGAAATTTAAAATCGGGTTCTTGGAAAACCGCCCAACAAAAGGTTTTCCAAAAGGAGGTTGGAGGGCCCTTTTTCGCACGAACCGAGCACGGCTGGATGACAAGAATTTTTGTGCCGGAAAGGTGGGTTTAAAAGGGTTAAAAATTTCTCCTGGTCCCCTTTAAAGGGGATCGGTAGGCGGCCACACCCTTTTTTTGGCAAAACGTCATGAACCTTGGGTTTGTCCAAAAATTTTTAAAAGCCCCTCCCCGGGTCTGGAGGACCTCCCTAGGAAAAATTCAGGTCTTGACTCAAAATTTTCCCGCCGGGTTCGAAACATGCTTCGCCCCTGCCGGGCTGCTTTGCAATGTCAGCTCGGCCTCCCTGTAAACCGCCTCATTGTTGACTTGGCAAACACTGAAATTCCAACCCTCCACATCTCCAGTGATTTTTGGCAGCGGGGGCAATGCCATTTTTGCAGTACAAAGTGACAAAATGGCCTGACAACAGCGGTGTTGGACCAACGGGGTGTTGACCCAAACCAAATTTGGAGGCCGGTGAAAGAGCCTGCACCATCCTTGCGAATTTTGAAAAAGGGCCTCCAAAATTTTGGTCAGGGGTTGGAAAAATCTTTTGGGGGCAGAAATAAAACATTGGGGTATCTTAGTTCGGGAAACCCAAGTGTTGACACTCTGAACACAGCGGGGTCCCCCCCCACCCAAAACGGAGGAGGAAAAGGACACAGATGCGGGAAACGGACCCTTTCTCTCCGTAAAACCAAAGGCCCGACTTTTCCCACAATTTTAAATCGGCCCCCTTTTTTTAGGCAGGGGTTTTCGGGGCCCCAGGGCTAGTGAAAAGGGGGGTCCCTCAGATCCCCGGTTTACGCATCTGAGGAAAAGCGGGGGTTTGTTTTGGAAGCTGAGGCGGAGAAAGGGGAGGGGGAAGGAGGTTTAAAGGTATTCCGGGGGCACTGACGTTACGTTTTGCCCCTGCCTTTTTAAAAGGGGGTTGGCAGGGAAACTTGAGGCGGAGGAGGAAGATGAGGAAGTTCATTTTTTTGGTTAGTACCCCCGAACCAAGGTTTTGGGAAAAATAAAGGGCCCTCCATCTTTTACATGAGTGCTTGGTTGCCCAAATTTCCCTTCCCACATAAATCCTCCCTTTTAAGGCCTTCAAACGGAAAAAACCCATTTACTGGGGGGGCCACCCTCCTCGTCCCCGTTACAAAGTTAAACTAAAGCCTTTCCCCCACCCCCAAAAATGGAGAGAAAAATTTAAGTAAAAATCGGAGACCGTGCTGATTAAATCAACGGGGGAGACATCTGTTCCCGTCTGCTTCACTTTGGCTTCAATTTACGGTGGAACAACCAAAGCGATTGACAGCAGTAGAGTCCCAATTTAGCTGCAGCAGAAAGGATTGGGGCGACCTTAATGATTTGACCTCGGGGCACCCCCTTTTTTAAACACCTCCCCAACGCTTGAAAAGGCGGGGCACACTACAAACAAACAGAGCCCGGGCCCTTAAGATCATGGAGCACGACTATCTGCCCCTAAAACCGTTTTTTTTTGGGAATTTTTCCCGGGAACCCAACGACTTCTGTGTATCCAAAATAGATAAATTTGGCCCCCGGGGCCCCGGCGGGCCCCCCCCTTGAGGTGTTTGGTCCCCAAGCAGGCGGGTGAAATATTTGAGCAGAAATTTCCCGCACAGTTTGGGGAGTCACTACGGGAACAAACGCATCCGGTTTTCCCAAAAATAATGTTGTTTTCATTTGATTTTTTTTTCAAGATGAAATCACCCAGGGATCTCGATGATGATGGGGCCCCCCAATTGTCGGGGGTCCCGATTGTTCCCGGGCCCTATTTTCCCCATTCCTCTTCAAACAAAAAAATGGTCCTCTTAAAAAAATTTTTTTTTCAATAAATCATTTTTTCTCCCAATATTTATTCTCACCCCAAAAAAGGTCATTTGCTGGTTTTGGGGGTTTGGGGAGCGGGAAAAAGACAAAAATTTGTACAGGTTTTCATGAAAAAAATGTATTTCATTTCTCCTTCTTAAAAAAATTGGTTGCATTTTGTAAATTTGTTTGGGGGGGTTTTCCATGGTGCTGTGAGTTCAGTTTTTAATCATGGCCCTTTGGAAAACGGGAAATTTGGGGGCCTTTTTAAGTTCATTTTTTCCCTTTCAAAATTTTTTAACAGGGGTTTTAAAAAAAAAGGGTCATTTTTTTTAATTTTTTGGGTAAATGTGCTGTGAAATGAGCTATACACGGGTTTGTTTTTTTAAAAAAAAAAAATTTGGGTTTTTCAAAACGGGACATTTTTTCTCACAATTGGGTAAAGGGGAGTGTCCAAAGGGGTCATTTTTTGAATTTTTGGGGGCCATTTTTTTTCTTTTGAAAACAGTTTTACTACAGGCCCCGGACTGAAAAAAAATGGGGTTTTCTAACAGACATTTGTTTTCCCACAATTTTTCCAAAATGGGTAAAAGGGTTCTTTTAAATTTAAAATTTTAGGGGGCAGGGGTGCTGTCATAAGGGGGAAATTTAGGTAGGACAATGTTTAAGGGGAAATATATTGCAAAAAAAATTTTTTTTTTAAAAGACCCTTTAAACTTTGAAAGCATTTCCTGTGGGTGGAGAAAAACCCTTTTTTTTTAAAATTTAAAAAAAAGAAAAATTAAAGAAGTGGGGGGTTCCATCCAAATTTTAAAAAATTTGTGTTTTCTAGAATTAAACTCTAAAAAAAAATTGCATGTAAAAAAAGAGCGATACAAAAAATTCTTCTGAATTGTAAAGGGGAAATTTACAGGAAGATTAACAGATGTAGGCAGGGGGTTTTAACTAGAAAAGGGCCGGGGCCCCCATAGAAAATTTTTTGGGATTCCCCCCCCCCCCTAAATTTGCCCACCTCCCTGTTCCCCGAACTTTTAACCAGGACATCTGTTAGATTTTTTTTAAAAGGGGTAAATACCTACCATACATAAAAACCATCATACTGCTCCCCAAACAAATCCCCCCTATTCCCCAAGCCAACTTTACTAAAAACCCCTGTTACATAAAAAACCGGTTTAAAAACTGCCAGAACATGACCAAAAAAGTGACTGAATAATCCCCCTTTTTACACTTTTACTGATCATTTACACAAAGACCAATATTGGGCGCCAATATTTGACCAAAATGTGGTTTTAATACCAGTGTCCCAAAAGGCACTTCGGGACGTTTTTTAACCACCAAACCCAGTAAACCAAAATATTGGAAGCCCAACCAGGGGTACACGGCCCTGCAGCTGTATATAACCCACCAAAAACAGTGACCATATAGTTGGTAGTTTCGGGATTTAAAAGGGTTTGGCATGCAAAAAGTTTATTACATTTAGGGCCTCCAGGTGTTTGTCTTGAGGGAAGAGTCGTTTTTTCCCTTTTCCCCCTTTTCCCCAAATTTTCAGTCCAGACCACCAGGATAAATTGTTTCCCACCCCCCAATCGCCCTCTGTAGAATTTACAACACAAACCCCTGGACTCCTCATTTTTTTTACTTTTTCCCCAAACTGAAGTGCCCCCCCCCCTCATGTACAAAACTTCCATTTATAAGGGCCCCAAAAAGGAAAGGGAATTACCCCCGGGTTTTAATTAGGGGGCCACCCCCAGTCGGAATGTGGGTTTTTAAACGGACCCCCCCGGGCGGTAGTTTGGGAAAACCCCCGGGCATTTAGCTGGGGGAAGACGTAGGCGGGCTTGGGGCCCCCCCAGGGGGTTTAGTTTTGGGGTTTCCCCATGAAAGATAAAAGGGGGGCCCCCCCTGTAGCTTAGGCCACCCCAAAAATGTAAATGGGGCCCTCGTAGTTTGGGGGCCCCCCCTTATGGCAAAAATTAGTCCCCCCATGGGATTGGGGGCCCCCTTTTGTAGGCAGAATAGCCCCCCCCGTTTTTTGGGGGCCCCCCTTGTGGGCAAAATTATTTCCCCCCTTAGTTTAAAGGGCCCCGTGTAGGCAGAATATTTTCCCCCCCCCCCTTTAGATTAGGACTTTGGGGCACCTTTTGGGCCCCCCCGGGTCTTTGGGGCCCCCCTGGGGGGCCTTTGTTCCCCCCCTAGTTATTGGGGCCCCCTTGTAGGCATATTTCTCCCCCCCCTAGTTTTTGGGGGGCCCCCTTTTGGCATATTCCCCCCACAGTTAATGGGGCCCCCCTTTTGGTTTATAGTCCCCCCCGTAATAAAACCCCCTTGTATTTATATTTTTCCCCCCCCCATTTAATATGCCCCCTGTATTTTTAAATTTTCCCCCCCCCAGTAATAGTTCCCCATGTTGGTTTATTTCCCCCCCCAAGAAAAATAGGGGCCCCCCTTTTAGGTAAATTTTCCCCCCCCCCCCCAGTATTAGTCCCCCCTTTGTAGGTTATTTCCCCCCCCCCAGTAATATTTGCCCCCTGTGGTTTATATTTTTCCCCCCCCCCATTAATAGGGGCCCCCTTTTAGGTAAAAGCCCCCCCCCCAGTAATTGGGCCCCCTATTGGTATCCCCCCCCCCAGTAATAGGGCCCCATTGTTGGTATAGTCCACCCCAGTAATGGGCCCACCCTGTAGGTATATTTCCCCCCCATTTTAATGGGGGCCCCCTGTAGGTATGGGGGGCCCCCCCCCCCCAGTTTTTAGGGGCCCCCCCTTGTAGGTATGGGCCCCCCCCAGAAATGGGGCCCCCTTTGGGAGGTATAGTCCCCCCCAAAAAAGGGGCCCCCTGTGGGTTATTTCCTCCCCATTAAGGGGGCCCCCCCTGAAGGTTTTAGCCCCCCCGGGAAATAGGGCCGCCTTTTTGGGTTTATTTCCCCCCCCCTTTTAATTTTGGGCCCCCCTTGAAAGGTTTAAGGGTCCCCCCCCCCCGTAATGGGCCCCCTTTTGGGTTTATGGGCCCCCCACCCCAGTAATGGGGCCCCCCTTTTTAGGTATAGCCCCCCCAGAAAGGGGGCCCCCCCCCCTTGGGAGGTTTTAGACCCCCCCACCATTTAAATAGGCCCCCTTTTTTGGGTTTTGGGCCCCCCCGTAATGGGGGGCCCCCTTGTAGGTATAGCCCCCCCAACCCCCCATTTAAATGGGGCCCCCTTTTTAGGTATGGGCCCCCCCCCCCAGTAAATGGGGCCCCCTTGTGGGTTTAGCCCCCCCCCGGGAAATAAAACCCCCCTTTGGTAGGTTTTGCCCCCCCCATTTTAATTTTGGGGCCCCCTTGTAGGAAATAGTCCCCCCCAAATAAATAGGGCCCCCTTGTAGTATAGACCCCCCCCCAGTAATGGGGCCCCCCTTTGTAGGTTTTAGCCCCACCCCCCGAAAATGGGAGCCCCCTTTTTGGGTATAGATCCCCCAGTAATGGGGCTCCCTTGTGGGTTATGACCCCCCCCCCCAAGTAATAGGGCCCCCCGAAGCAAATTATCCCCCCCTGCCGCGCTCTCCCGGCTCCCCGTCTCCTTTCGGCCCCCAAGTCTCAAGCTTTAGGGCTTGGGGCCGGGACGGGAAAAGCCCGGCAAGGGGGTCCCGGTGACGTCACTTCCGCCGCGCCGCCGCAAGCTAGGTAGGGCCCAGGGGGAAAGGGTGGGGCCCCGCTTTCCCTGCCCCGCCGTTCATTTTAAATTTTTTTGCGCGTCGCCCCGGAACGTGCATCAATTAAGAGACCCTTCTGTGAAGCAAGGGGGGGGGAGCCTCCCCGGGGGGCCCCCCCCCCCCCTTCCCCAAAAACCGGGCCCCGCACACCTGCACCCCGCCGCAGTGAACGTTGTTTTCACTGCCGGAAAGGCCCCCGGGCGGCAAAAAGGGGGTAGAGGTGAAAAGCAGCTGCGGGGGGGCCCCCCCCAAAAGCCCCTGGGGCCCCCGGGTAGAAAAAGGGAAAACCCCCTGCAAAACCCGGTAGTCACCCCCTTTTAAGGTTGGGTTTTTGAGGACGGGTGAAAATGGGGGGGCCCACATTCGCCCCCCTCCCCCAAGAACAAGAAAATTTTCCCCCCAAACACTTGAGAAAAAAGGAGAAAAAGAATGCCCAAAAAAAAAGGGACAGGGGAAAAAAACCAGGAGCGTCAACCACCAACCAAATTAAAATTTCCAAAATTTGAAGAAAATTTGGGTCCCCCCACTCTACGAAGGGGCAAGCGCCCTTTTAGGGGCAAAAAATTTCTAAAGCGCTACCCGGGTCTTGACTGTGTACTGGGGAAAGGGTGGAGGTCTTAGCCCAAAATTTCCCCCGTTTTTCCGCCCATCTGCTTCGCATGACTGTTTTTGTTGCTGAAACCATAAAAAAATTTTTTGCCTTTTGTTAATGGTGACGGACGCCAGCCCTTGTTTAATCACCACACCAACTGTAAGCCCGGGCCCTGCCAGCTGAACCTGCTTGATCCCTTTTTTAGCCCTCACCCCCTTGATCATTTTAAAATTTCCTTAAACCCCACTTGACATTTAAAAATTTCCAGGGATTTTTCAAAGGCCTCATTAAACAAACTGGGGACCTCTGTTTTTTTTGGCTTAAAATTTTTCTAATGAAACTGGGGAAACGGGGGGTAAATTAAGTCAGAAAAATGGCAAGTAGCTCTAGAAAGCACTGAATTTGGGAAAAAAAAGGGTTTTTTTTTAAAATTTATAGTTTTTTTTTATTGAAAATTTTTCCTGCGGGTTTGGCCCAAAAAGGGCCAACCTGGGGGGTTTTTTTGGGTCATACTGTTCAAAGTCTACTTTTTCTGGCATTTTTTAATCTGTGGGGTTAAATTGAGGTTGGGGGGTTCATGCTGCGGCCCCAAGGGAAAAGGGCATAGCCCAATGTCCAGCTTTCAAATTTAAAAGGGGTGGTTCAAAGACCCTTTTTTCTGGAAATTTTTTTTTTAAATCTGTGGGGTCAGACGGGTTTTAAAATGGCCCTTTACTCCCGGGTCCGGGGAAAAGGTTATTTAAAAATTTTCCCATTTTTCAACTAAAATTTTGGTTTGGGGTTTAAAAGTTTTCCTTTTTCCCGGCCTTTTTTAACCCTTTGGGGTTTCATGCGGGTTTGGGGTTAATCCCTTTGGGCCAGGGACGGGTTTTATAGTCAATTTTCCAAATTCAATTAAAATGGGGGGTTAAAAAGGGGACTCCTTTTTTTCGGCATTTTTTAAATTTTGGTGGTCGGGCCGGGGTTTTTTAATGGTCATTTCGGCTGTGGGAAATTTTGGTAAAGGTTAATGTCCGGGGTTTTCAACTTAAAATGGGGGTTTTCAAAACCCCCTTTTTTTTCCGGCCCCCTTTTTTTCCCTTGGGGTAAAGGGGGGTTTGGGGCTAAATTGGGCCCAGGACGGGGTATTTTTTAAAAAGGTCCGGGGTTAATTTAAAATTTGGGGGGGTTCAAAAATACTGCATTCTGGCACTTTTTAATTTGTGGGTCATGCAGGTTTAAGGGTCATGCTGTGGTACAAGGATAGTGAATAGTCAGTTTTTTTCTGTGACTCTTGTTGCCTAATTGTCTTGCCTAAGGTGTAGCTTCTCCACCCCTGTTTGGGTGTAAGAATGAAGGTGTTGTTCCTCTCCCATAGACTTTAATGGTCATCAGCGATAATCTGTTATCGACTATCGGATATCGTAATGATAATTGCCGATATTGAATATCGATTCGATAATGATAGTTGACACAATCGATCATCACTAGTAAAGAAGCATTTTCTGAGTTTGGCTACTGATGACAGATCCCCAAAAACATTCTCCAGAAAACTCCCTATCACAAGGCATGCCTGTGGGATGGGAGTTCTCCTGAAACTGTCTCTTGTTTCTCTCTCTGATGCAACACGTTTTTGGCAACACATCTGTGAGATGGGATTTTCCTTCTCTGTTTACATGTAGTTCCCCCATGCCTCTCTCTTATCTCTCAAAGTTCTCTTTGAACTCTCTCCTCCCCTGTAGCTTCCGAGGCTTTTCCTTTGCCCTACCTAAGTGCTTTGGTATGACTTGCTGGCTCTAACCTTACAAAATTTAATCTGGACATACACTGTCTGTGGACAAGAGGCCAGCAAGGATCAACTCATAGATACAGCCAAAGCAAAGACAGATACATCCAAATCAAAGACAGAGTGATACAGCCAAAGCAAAGACAGCCACCAGCTGAGGAGGAAGAGAAATCTGGCAGGAAACACTAGCGAGTAACTAGGCCCATAGGAAAAGGATTATGGGGAGCCCATAGTCTGCCACAACTGGAAAGGCCTGATAAAGTGCCATTGAGCCTAGAAGATCACAGGATGGTATGTGAGCAGAGCAAATAGAGAGGCTACTCCTGCTCCTGTTTGTTGAAGTCTAAAAAAAACAGAAAGCAAGAGAACCTTAATGAAACCCAATGTAGAAACAGTTTTTTCTCCCCCAAAATTTGTCTTTGGGAAAACCTGATGGGAAAAGTTTTTTATCTTTGATAAGCTGAACCGCTTTTTAACCCCCTTAAAGCTGTAAGATTAGTAAAAATTTTTTTAATTTTTCTTTTTTAATACAAAAATTATTTAAATTCTTTTTAATTTTTTAAACCTTAAAAATTTTCTAAACAGGTGTAAACCCGGGGAAGGACCTAAAAGGGAAAAAAAAACCCTTTGGGGTTTTTTAAACCAGAAACAGTTTACAATAACAGGTTTTGTTTTTTGGGGGTCCGGGTGGGTCCTTTGGGGGAAAGGGAAAATTTTTTTGTTTATTAAGAGAAAAAATTCCCAAAACCCCCCCTTTTTTTAAAATTCGAAACAAACCCCAAAATCTCGCCCTTTCTTTACGGAAAACCCCAAACCCCCCAAAAACCCCCGGGTCCCTTATGTTATTCACACCCCCAACTCAGTTGAAATTTCATTGTACATTAAAAGTTTTTAAATTTTTTTTTTTTACGGACAAAGGGAATTTACACGGGAAAACCCGGGGGCCAAAAGAAGATTTTAAAAGTTTTTTCCCTTTTCAATGTAAGGCCCACACCATTTGGAAAAAATTTTTAAAAGGGCAAAAATTTGGAACCCTATGGGTTTCGCCCTTAAAAATTTAGAAAATTTTTTTTTTAAGCCTTAAAAAAAAATTTTTAAAAACTTTTTTAAAACTTTTTTTTTAAAAATTTTAAAGGCTTCCCTTAATAAATAAAAATTAAAAAATTTATGTGAGCCATACGGGATAAATGGGGAATAATTTGACCTTTTTTATTGACAGAAGCACGAGCAGCCTATTGACATGCAGAAAATTGCATTCTTAACTTCACTCGAAATAAATGTTCTCTGCTTTTCACACATTCTGACATCTAAAGTAAGCTGTAAATTATTAACTCATTAACAAAATACTGCTAAGACATTATGACTTACCTAAATAAAGGGCAGCACCGCCAATGAAAATAGGGCCAATAAATCAACAAACACAAAAAGTGTACCCTTGGCTGTGGGCTGTATTTAACCCCTTAGTAATTTTTATTAAATTTTTTTTTCTTTATTTTTTGTTTGGAATTTATGCTTACTTGCTTTACTTTCACACTGTGGGGGTAATTGGGATTTGCTTTACATGTTAAATTTTTGTTTTTTTAACATTTTAAGATTGTTTTTTATTTATTGGGGCTTACTTTCAGGTTATTTTCAGTTATCCAGCACCGTCTTTTTATTTGCTTTTGTGTACTGTTATATTTGATAAAATATATTTGTGATTTTTATTTGGGTTAGTGTTTTTGTGTTTGGCGTTGTAAATAAAAGTAAGTAAGTTGTAAGTAAAATGTTTAGCCATTCACACAGTATATGTGAGGCTTACATAGCTTACTTTGGCATTGAATTTATGTAATGTTATATAGAGGGAGCACAGTGAATAAGACTACTTCCATCTAATAGCAAAATGCCTTTGTGCTTTTTCTAATCCAAGCCTGTGTATAACCACGGGAAAGCCCTATTAACTCCAGTGGGTATCTAATTTTCAGCCCAATAAGTTTGCATTGATTTACTCTGTGGAGGCACATTCGTTGATTAAATTGTAAATTTATATTGATGAAAGTTTAGTGGATGGAGCAGGGCAATCTGGTCTATGTATATCTTCCTTCAACCTCATAATATTTTGCTTGGATTTATAATTTGAAGGCGATAATGATATTTTTACTAACTATTTTACTTGGCAAAAATACCAAATTCACAGTATTGTTTACTTCAAATCTGTTATGTATTGATTGGATTGGTGTGCATCTAATTTCTTTCCCAATGGAATTGATGTGAATAATAGCAATATGGAATATGTTGGGGTTATATAAATGAATTAAAATCAAAAAACATGTTTTGCATTATTGCTTAAAGTCTCTAGAGTGGACTGTTAGAGGATTGTAAAGCTGGGTAAGTTAGGTTATGTTCACAGCTCTCTGAATATGTGCTGTGGCTATCCAAGAGGTTACTTAGCCCACCAGAGGCAAAAGGAGTCTTTTTAGTCCTCATTTTGCAGGTGGCATGCCAGTAAAAATAGTATATGGAATAGAGTAGTATACCACCATATTTTTATAACAAAATCCAGTAAGAAAATATATATTTTTAACTCAGAAGTCTATGGATGACGGATGCTGCAGTATTCCATCTATCCTAAGTCTCTGCAGGGAGTATACATCGGGAGCTTTTACTAACTTGGCCTGTTGTAACTTTGAAACCTTGCTATGCTTTTGTTCTTCTTTCCTTACTGTAGGTGCCAACCACACAAAAGGCCACCAACTTGTTCTTCCCACCCCTTTGTTAACTGGTATCCCTATGGCTGCTCCCACAACACAACACAATACCTCCATTCATTACTCTGTCCTGTTATTTGCATTGTACAAACTCCACCTCCCTATACACTGCTACATCCATGCCCGCTCGGGATTCTGCGTCATGCTCTGTCTGTAAAGTATGGCGGAGAATGAGCTGTTGACCATGGTTTTGTACTTTATGGTATTTTGTCTTACATTGATCTCTTCCTTGCAATAGTATTACACTACTCAAAAAATTTAGGGATATTTGGCTTTTGGTTGAAATTTCAGGATGAACACAAAATCGCTTGACATTTTTTTTAAATAGATTAAATGAGATCATCTCTTAACTTAAGAATGCTCATGTCCAACTATTCAATATTTCAGTACTTTTTGGCACAACTTACTGATCTCTAACAAGAAGCTTAATGGCAAAATTCAAACCGGTGTTTGATCTCTGAATCACCCAATATACTAAGGGGATTAATTTGAATTGGGATTTAAACAGTCCTCCTCATCATGATGTTCACATTTTGACATCATGAGTCCAAGAGAATATCTTACAATTGGTCAACAGTACGTGAGGCTTCAACCAGGATGCTCTTAGACGGAAGTGGCCACTGAGCTTAGAGTGTCACAGAGTGTCATCAGCAGGTTGCAACAGAGATACAGTGAGACTGGAGGAGTCACAGAAAGGAAAAGAAGTGGACATCCTTGGCTACATCACACACTGATGACCGCTTCATTGTAAACAATGCCCTGCGGAACAGGATGATAAATGCCACACAACTGCAAGCACATTTAAGGTAGAGAGACAACCAAGTGTCATGTCAGACCTTTCGTAGCTGTTTACATCAGCACGGTCTGCATGCTAGATGACCGGCATGGTACCTGACCAGTATCTGACCTGGCTGATGTGTAGCGCTCTCCAAATTTCTCTGAATAACAGTATTATCTTGCTGCATTTTGCATACTCAACAATAGCTGGGATCTGCGATCGATACAATGGTTTTTGCATAGCTCTGTGTCGTTTTTTTTATGTGCACATGGTGCCCAGGTTAGTCAAGTTCTTGTAAGCAACAATAAAGTTGGTTTGCGTACTATATAGGAGACTTGGGGTTGATACGTGTGCACAGATACTCCATAGGCTTGCAGTATTCTTTACCCAAAATATGAAAAAAACAGCACCTAGAATATTCATTAAATACTTCCTTTTTGTTCATCCATTAAACATGGGACAGGCAATTGCATACATACGCATTTCACACCATAAGTGGTTCAAAATCACAGTGTAATAGACCTTCCACATTCACCATATTAACACCCAAAATTAAAATTCAAAATCCAGAATGCCTCCTTGGATAACAATGTTTTTTGCCGATCTCCTCTCATCCTAGGTTTATTTACTTTTTCAATGCCAAAAAAACAAAAACAAAAACATCTGCAGATTTTCCATATGCTGTTCCACAAAATGTTTGGCCGCACCGGATGCATGCACCTGGTTATTGGTGATGCCTTGTATGTGTTCTATTATGCATATAGCACATCCTATAGATCTTTCATTACAAGTGTTACTACATTCAATAGCACAGTATGGGCTATTGAATGTAACTCTGCTCAGCTCAGTCTTTCCCAATTGGAAGGATCCTCAAACGTCGGGTCATTCCCTCGTGTTTTCCACAGCTTGTAGTCGCAATAACAAAGATGTTTATAACATCTTCAACAAATTTTTACTGCACCTTACACAAGACTTCACTTTATCAACAATATTAAACAATGCGGTAAATTGTGTCCCCAAAAAAAAATCACATTTTCTAATTTGTTATCCTCTAGCCAATTTTTGAGCACACCATTGGGCAAAACGTGGTTATCGCAAAAAGGATTTTTAAAGTGGAATAGCAGAAGATGTACCATTTTTGTATATGCCCACAAAATGCAAATGTTCATCAATATAGAAAACACCAATAATTTCAAAATTAAGCTTCATTAACTGTGATACTCACCATGTAGTATATGCTATAAATATATGATATAATAAAATATATATAGGGTGTACTATACGCAAACTTAAAAGATGCATAATAGTACACATACAATGTATCACCAATAATTAGGTGCATGTATAAGGTGCAGAAAAACCTTTTATGGAAAATCTGCAGTCATTTCAGTTTTTTGGCATTGAAAAAGTTAATCTATGAAGGGATGAGACTGGCAAAAATTAGTGTTATCCCGGGAAGCTCTCTGGATTTTGAGTCTTAATACACAGGTCTCCACTACATATATTATCTTACGTTTATTTATTAGATATAATACACCAGTTGTGTCCATAAATAAGGAGTTAATGGTAGTTGTTACGAGAGGATTTAGGATTATTCAGGTTCTTGCCTTATTTCAAGCACAGATTTTGGAGATTAGCAATGTGACTACACTTAGGTGTGGGCAAGATACAGCTGCAAAGTTGTTGGGGTCCTTTTGGTTTTGTGTAGCCTTTCCCTGTCCCAGAAGGATACTGCTCTGTAATTTCATCTTCTCCTTGCACACTTGTATGCAGCTCCATGCCTCCATACCATGTTGGGTGAAGAAGCTCGACAAAGACCAATTTTTGGTTAAAACCTTGCATGTTATTTTGGGTGCTATGGAGGAATAAAATCTTTTTTTTATACTTTTTGAAATCCGCTGGATGCTGTCTTCGTAAAACTTCTTGTTTGGGTGAAGAAGCTCGTCATCTCCCACCTCGTCCTCATCTTCATCCTTAGTGGACTCTTTATTACAATAAGAAAAGGAAAGTGGGCTCTTTAACTAACAGCGGCGACAGAGTAGAGCTGGTGCGCTACTCTGGCACCGCCGGGCCATTCCCACAGGCGGGTGGAGGGCCCCCTGCGCCCCGCTTCACCCCCCGGAGGGCTCGCTCCCTCCCTCCTCCTCCCCCTGTACGTACAGCGCGGGTGTGTGCGCCGTACTACAGGTCAGCGGCGCAGGGGGAAGTGACGCGCGGCTGCTCCCCACTCCCCTGAGGAGATCGTCCGAGGGGGCCGCGCTGCAGGAGCCTGGTCAGGTGAGGGGGCTTTTATTATTTTTTTTTTAGGGGGCACTACCTGGCAACAGAGGGGGCATCTACCTGGCAAACAAAGGGGGCACCAACCTGGCAACAATGGGGGAACAACCGGCAAACAATGGGGGCACTACCTGGCAAACAATGGGGGAAACTACCTGCAACAGAGGGGGCATCTACCTGGCAACAGAGGGGGAACTACCTGGCAAACAATGGGGGGCACTACCTGGCAACAGAGGGGGCCCTACCTGGCAACAAGAGGGGGGGGTCTCCGGGCCAACAAAGGGGGCACTACCTGGCAACAGAGGGGGCATCTACCTGGCAAACAATGGGGGCCCACTACCTGGCAACAAAGGGGGCACTACCCCTGGCAAACAGAGGGGCACCACCTGGCAACAGTGGGGCATCTACCTGGCAAACAACGGGGGCACTACTTGGCAAAAGAATGGGGCACTCCCTGGCAAAAAATTTGGGGCACTACCTGGAAAAAAAATGGGGGCATCACCTGGAAAACAAGGGGGGGCATCCCCTTTGGCAAACCAAGGGGGGCACTACCTGGCAAACAATGGGGGCACCTACCTGGCAACAGAGGGGGCAACTACCTGGCAAACAATGGGACAATCTACCTGGCTCACAATGGGGGCACTACCTGGCAAACAATGGGGGGTCTATCTGGCAAACAATGGGGGGCATCTACCTGGCAAACAATGGGGGCACTACCTGGCAAACAATGGGGGGCATCTACCTGGCAACAGAGGGGGCACTACCTGGCTAACAGAGGGGGCACAACCAGGCTAACAGAGGGGGCACAACCTGGCTAACAGAGGGGGCACTACCTGGCAACAGAGGGGGCACTACCTGACTAACAAAGGGGGCACTACCTGGCTAACAATGGGGGCAACTACCGGGCAACAGAGGGGGCAACTACCTGTCAACAGAGGGGGCACTACCTGGCTAACAAAGGGGGGGCATCTACCAGGCTAACAAAGGGGGATCTAACCTCTTTTTCATTTCAAAAAGTTGGCAACTATGCTTTATACACATGGCCTTGTGACGGGCTGATCACATGCACTGATCCCCATACTCTCCCTCCTCAGAGATTAGACGTGGGCAATGTCGGACGGGGGGGCGCCTGAGGCCACAGGGCCCACCCTATAGCTACTGTACATGAAAATATTACTTGTTCATTTTCAGGCCGTGGACATAAATGCATGCATTTTACCACATAATACAGTGTGTAAAACAGAGTTGTATTGTGCAGTACACAATATTGAGTGAGTCACATATCTGTCTGTCTCACACATTTGTCACAGTCTTACATATCATAGATAGATACATGGCTGAATGGCTTCATCTATACCCTTCCTATAACTTGCACCATGATTCAGCCAGCCAACAACCTCACCGACATCCTGTAAGGGGCAGGAAGGGAGAAGATGGATCTGCTGCTGCTGCTGCTCATAAACCTCTTACTGTGCCTCTATCCTGCTTCCCTTGTTTGTGCTACAGACAGCCCTTAGGCAAAAACAGATTTGGGCCGTGGAGTAGCTAGGATTTTTGGTGTCCAGGGTTGTCGCTAAGTTTTCCGCCCCCTTTTATATACCACATCACGACTTTTTACAGGCCGTTGCTTGCACTCATAAATCATATTTGTCACTTTGAAAGAAAATTATGTTTTTATGTTACGATATTCTAAGAGTCAAAACATTTTTACTTTTCTGTCCATGAAGCTGTGTTAAGGTTTTATGTTTGCAGGATAAGTTTACGACTAAAAAGTAGCTCTGGCGCTTACCTCCAACAGCCTCTATACAATATCCGCCCCCCCCCCCTCCCCACCAGTCCACATAGAATAACCGCTCCCCCCCACCAGCCCACATAAAATATCCACCTCCAAGTTTGCACTTCATCCACTTTCAAAAAATAAATAACACCATAACACAAAGTAAAAGTGAAATCTCCTAATCACAGGGTCAGGGACAAGTGTGCACTCACTCTTACAATCAGGGACAAGTGTACACTGCCACTATACAAGCACCAATATATGCTACAATATCGCCAATTAGAGACCACATAGTGGTCAGACACCAGCTCAGGTCGCATCACTTGAGTGAAAACAGCACTGATCCAACACAGAGATGAGCTCAATAACACGGGAACGATGGACTTGGACTCAGTAAAAATTGCTAGCTAAGAGTAGATTGCCAGCTTAACCCATCAATTCACATGAGGTAGCGACTGTCCCAAGAAAAGGCGTACACTTCATGAGAAAGAGTAATATAATTAGATAATAAGTAAAAGTAAAATATCCATTTATTTACTCACAGAATTGTCTTATATACTGACTGGAGTGCATTCTTTCTCCCTCTTGTCTTCTCCATTTTGGGGTTGGCAAATCTCCCGGGCCATGAATACATCTCTGCAGATTTACACACAAACCTCGTAGATTATTTGACTTATCCAGCCTTACCTACCAATTTTCTTCACCTCTGTATGAAGCGCCCCCATTAAGTAAGTAGGTAGTAATGTTGCCCACCATTAAGTAGGTAGGTATAGAGTCCCCCAATAGGTAGGTATGTAGGCCCACTGTAGGTATATAGGTAGATATACAGCCCCTGTAGATAGATAGGTGTATATGCCCCTTGTAGTTATATAGCCCCCTGTAAGTAGATAGGTATATGTGCACCCTGTAGGTATATAAGCAGGTATACTGTCCCCTATAGGTAGATAAGTATATCTGCCCCCGATAGGTAGATAGGTGTATATGCCCACTGTAGGTATATAGCCCACTGTAGGTAGATAGGTATATTGTGTCTGTCCCTTGTAGGTAGATAGGTGTGTATGCCCACTGTAGGCATATAGCCCCCTGTGGAAGGGTGGATAGGTAAAAGTGGTCCTTTCCTCTGTAAAGGTAGAGTAATGTATACGAGTCACTATGTAGGATAAAGCCTCCAATAGGTAGATAGGAATATCTGCCCCCTGTAGGTAGATAGGTAGGTAGACAGCCCCCTGTAGGAAGATAGGTATATATGCCCCCTGTAGGTAGATATACAGCCCCCTGTAGAAAGGTAGGTATACAGCCCCTGGATACAGGTAGGTATACAGCCCTCTGTAGGTATATGCCCCATTACTATACTCTCACATAGTCTATGACTTATTGCAAATACACAATGCATGGTGGGCCTCTCACAGGGTTTATGGCTGGGTCTGTACCACATGTTAGCCAGTCAGCCAGCCCAGGGCCCTTAACTGTGGCCATGTTAACTCAAAATACAAGGTGGGCCCAGAAAAGAAAAAGAAGGGTCCACCGCTTCTGTTTATAACACTACTTCTTTTAATTTACTGCTGCCACTGCTGGTGTACATTCAGGGAGGGGGAGCAGACACAGTGAGAGATGGTGGAACACTGAGCTAATGGAGGCAAGGACATGACCTACTATCACATCTGCTCTGCTGCTGCTTGTCACAGCGCACAGCACTGCACGACAAATACTGCGCTGTTAGCAGCACACACTTCCAATGGCGCAAGGAAACAAGGCCACCCTCTATCACATTGAGCCGCCCTGAGATGGTAAAGGTTATGTATCACATGGCATCATTGTCGGGATGTCAGTTTTGAGCCGCATATGTGCACTTTTATATTAATAACATGTCAATTGAGTTGCTAAGCACTTGCGCAGCCCGCAGACAGTGCACTGTGAACGGGCTGGCCCATGGGGGACATTGACAAGCGCGTGCATCCAAAACACTCGGCATATTGTGGCGCTTAGGCCCGGTTCACATGGCTTATTCAAGCCGTACTTGCGGGACGGATCCCGCCCGCGATACGGCTTCTGAAAAGAGGGCGGGGGCCGGGGGCAGCGGCGGAGGAGCAGCCTGCCGGCCTCCATAGACAATGCCATTAAATCGTGACATAAGCGTGCATGTCACTTTCTCTTCCCCAGCGGGTACGGATTCGCCGAGCGGTGGGGAGGGAGCGACGAAATCTCCACAGTTCATCTCTATACCGTAGTTACAAGGGAAGCGATTGGAAGCCCGTATGCACGCAAATACGGCGGCGCAGGTAAGTGCTCTCCAATCTGTCCCAAATATAAGCAATAGTGAACGAGGCCTATACAGTGAATGTGCCCCAGATACGCCTGTGAGTGACCATAACTCTAACAGACTCTTAAAGGACGCGGGGGACAAGTGTAAGGGAGGAGACATGACCGCTGCTGTGCCGCTCGCACAGTGAAGTCAAGTGGCCTTCTATGTGTGAAAATTTAACATGAAGCTCAGGGCCCACCAGGGGTTTTAGCCTGTGTGTGGGCATCTGTACACAGACTAACTTGGTCATCTCCCTCCTAATATTTTGAGTCACTTGTCAAATCACAACATCGGAAAACCTTCTTCAGACTCATGCCATGCAGAACAGACTCAGAGTATATTTCCTTGCGGGATTTAGCCACAGGGCTTGAAGAATAGGATTCAGTTCAATGGCTAACCACGAGCCTGGCTACTAAGGTTGGTTTTAGAGAGGATGGAAAAGAGGCGCCCGTATCAGTTGACCCAATGCAGTCTTTAACTACTCTATCACATGTTTTGTAAGGTATGGTTCTGCAAAGTGTAGCTAACACTATAGCTAAAGTGGAAATGGACACAGCGTAATGAGACTTTCAATTTTAGACAACATAATACAAAGTTGCTGGTAATTACCCAAATATATAAATATATATCTTCCAATAGATTAAGGAGTACAGGTAGGTACAATGGCCTGGAACCTTAATAGGCATCGGCAGCATAGAGGGAGAGCTCTGTGAGAGAAGATCTTCAAAACTGCCCACACTTAACCCCTTTGCTATGCACGCATAAACCCCGGCACTAGTACCTAAGGACCTGCCGTCCGACCTTCCCCAGCTCGTTTCTGCCTGCCGATACCTTAGGCGGTTCCTACCGTGTCTGAGGACTGAAATCCTCTGCTCTGAGCATCCCCTTCTACCGGGCAGCCTGGCGAGATGTTTCTCTAGCACGTGTAGTGAGGACGGATCAGTTGGCACCATTCACTTGCAGTGCAGGGTGGCTCTCATGACCACAGTAGGGACGCTGCGTCGACAGCCAGCCCTGGACAACACAGAAGATGGGTTATTCCACACTAGACTAGCGGTGGGCCCCATAAAACAGACAGAGATTCTGACAAGGCCCCAGCATGGCAGCGGCCCATATTGCAGGCTCGACAGTACTTCCTGATGATTAGAAATAGCAGGCTGGCTGTCACATGCCTTCTACTATTTTCCTGGAGCACTAGAGACACTGTTCTGCGTACTGAGATACCTCTGCCTTCTGACACTGAGCACCCACCTTGTTGGCATTAAAACTGGCTATCTGGCATTTGAACAGCAATCTGATTGCTATACATTAAATTGCCACCTGACACTGAGAACTGTTTTTTCAATAAATAACTCTGTCTTCCCTTGACACTAACAGAGTGCCTGAATGTACATAACCTTCCTGCTCCCTGACACTGAACAGATTGCCTGAAGTCCAACAACTCTTGACTCCCATGACACTGAACAGAGTGCCTGATGTACATAACTCTCGTGCTCCCTGAAAACTGAACAAGTGACCTGGTATTGTAACAATACTCATCTCAATCCTGACAACTGAACAGAGGTTCCGTGGATGATACAAAAACTCTGCTCCCGACACTGAACAGAGTTGCCTGAAGAACATACTCTGAGCTCCCTGTAGACTACTGTGAACAGGTGCCTGATTGTACATAACTCATCTCCCCTGACTTACTGAACAGAGTGCCTGATGTACATAACTCTGCTCCCTGACACTGAACAGAGTGCCTGATGTACATAACTCTGCTCCCTGACACTGAACAGAGTGCCTGATGTACATAACACTGCTCCCTGGCGCTGAATAGCGTGATTGCTGTACATAACTCTGTTCTGTGAACCTGAATAGTGCATCTGCTGCACATTACTCTGCTTCCTGACACTGAACAGAGTGCTTGCCGTACATAACTCTTCTTCCTGACACAGAACAAGTGCCTGTTTCACATAACTCTACTCCCTGAGGCTGACTAGCGGGACTGCTGTACATTACTCTGCTCCCTGACACTGCACAAAGTGCCTGTTGTACATAACTCCACTGAACAACTTGCCACTCCTACATAACTCTGCTTCCTGACACTGAACAGGGTGCTTACTGTCCCCGACACTGAGCAACAAGTCTGTCTTACATAACTCGGGTCCCCAAAACTGAACGGAGTGCCTGCTATACATAACTCTGCTCCTTGACGCTGAACAACGTGTCTGTTGTACATAACTCTGCTTCCTGATGCTGAATAGCGTGATTGCTGTGCACAACTCTGCTTTCATATGCTGAGCATAGTGTCTGTTATACATAACTCTGCTCCCTGACAATGAGCGGAGTCCTTGCTATACATAACTCTGCTTCCTGACGTTGAACAGCATGCCTGTGGTACATAATACTACTTCTGGAGGAGAAAAGAAGTAAAAAAAAAAGGGGAGCTAGCAAAGCATTTACTGTATGGTACCGTAGCTGTAGCCCAAGCTCTCATGCATACCTCCCAACTTTTAGAGATTGCATAGAGGGACACATCAGGTCACGCCTCTAATCACACCCAAAAATATGACATCACACCAAGACACGCCTGTAACCATGCCCCCACACATGCATGCCAACTTTTTAGACAGCCAAAAAGGGACACATTCTCAGGATCGCTTTGCATCCAATGATGACATATTAATTAAGTTGTTATGCAATCTACAGTGAGGAAGCAATCAGATACTTTTTACAGCAAGTTAGTCAGTTTATTGATGAAAATCTGTTTCTTAAATGAAAAAGAGGGACATTTATACAGCTAAGAGGGACAGAGGGACAAGGGTTAAAAATAGGGACTGTCCCTCCAAAATAGGGACAGTTGGGAGGCATGCTCATGGGAGGAACCACTAAAAGGAAAATGAAATCTAAACCCACTAAACTCACAGAGTTTTTCCCCCAAAACTCCTTCTCAACCATCTACATCCAAGGGTCACATTCCCTTCCCTCCATTGTCATCCATTTCACCCAATTCAAGTTCTATGAATATGGACTCAAATGACTAGAGATGGGCGAATTGCTCGAAATTCGGTTCGTTCACTTCGCCGGATTTGTCGGCAAAAAATAACTTCGTTCCGAATTACTTCGGGACGAATCACGTTAAAAAACAGCTATTTCCAGGCTGCACAGAGCTTGCAGGGTGCTGTAGAACGTTATGCCATGCTTAAATTTGCAGAGGGAGCTTGGTTTGGTCTTCATACAATGTTGTGTTTTTAGTATGACATGCAGATGACTGCCGCCGCTCTTAGAATCGCTTCACTATAAAAATTCCCTGGGCACTTAAGAGGGCAAAAACTGACCAAAAAAACTGAAGGGGGAATGTAGCCTGATAAAGTCATGCGAGCGACAGCTGGAAAAAAAACAAGCTGAGGGCTCAGGTGGCAACATCAGTGACAGAGTGTGGAGGTGACGGCGGCAGCCACAGCAGCATGAGGGCAGACAGTGGCACAATAATATTCTGGAGGTGGCAAAAACAGGAGTAGGCCACAGAGTGGCACAATAACACAGTGTGTAGGTTACGGCAGCAGCCACAGCAGCAGCATGAGGTCAGACAGTGGCACAATGACATTCTGGAGGTGGCAAAAACAGGAGTAGGCTACAGAGTGGCACAATGACACAGTTTTTAGGTCACAGCAGCAGCCACAGCAGCAGCATGAGGTCAGACAGTGGCACAATGACACAGTGTGTAGGTCACGGCAGCAGCCACAGCAGCAGCATTGAGGTAAAGGAACCGTGGCACAATGACCGGGTGTTAGGTCAGGGCATCAGCCCCAGCCGCGCATGGGGTTTCCAGAGGGGGCCCAAAATTTACACAGTGTGTAGGTCAGGGGCAGAGCCCCCAGAAAGCAGATGAGGTCGGGACAGTGGCCAATGAATTTTGGAGGTGGCAAAAAAAAGGGAGTAGGCCACAAAAAGGGGGGGAAAATTGCCCACAGTGTGGAGGTCATGGCAAGCCCAGACAGCATAAGGTCGGGAAAGGGGCCCAAAAATAAATTTCTGGAGGTGGAAAAAAAAAACTAGGGGTGGTACAGAGGGGGCCAAAAGGGACGGGAGTGTTGTTGACGGCCCTTGGGCAGGGGCATTTTGGTCAGACGGGGCACAAGGGAACATTCGGGGAGGTGGAAAAAAACAGGAATAGGCCACAAAAAGTGGCCAATGCACGGGGTCTGGGTCACTGGCACGCACGGGCCGGAAATTGGGTCAGAAAGTGGCACAATCACTTTTTCTAGAGGGGGCAAAAAACGGGGTTTTGGCCAC
This sequence comes from Phyllomedusa bahiana, assembly GCA_025379985.1. Lineage (NCBI taxonomy): Eukaryota > Metazoa > Chordata > Amphibia > Anura > Hylidae > Phyllomedusa > Phyllomedusa bahiana. The sequence goes on along the minus strand of JAODAL010016241.1, from coordinate 33,031 downwards.
AGAGTGGCACAAGGGACAGAGTGTGGGGGGGTGACGGGGGACGGGGCAAACACCCATGAGGTCGGAGAGGGCCCCAAAAATGAAAAGTCTGGAGGTAAAGGAAGAAACCCCACGCTCACCCTGAGGTCGACGGGGACAATGACAGGTGGGGAGGTGGGGGGAAAAAATACCAGTCCCTGGAAAAGGAAGTTGGTGGCAGATGGAAAAAACTGTCGAGATTTTGGGGGGGGGCATAAAGGGGGGGTGGCGGCATCAAAATAGTGGCTGAGGCAGGGGGGTTTAAAACCCGGGGACTATTTCTCACGGGTTTGGGTGAGGCGTCATGGCTGATGAAATTCTGACCCCTAAGGCATTGGTGTGGGGAAAACCGGGCGATCCACCCCTGATTTTCTTGAAAAAAAAGGTCTGTCTTTTCACTTTTCCCCGTGGAAAGGGGTTCTCCTTGGGGTAACGATGGCCCCCCCCCGAAATGAACACCCGCTCTGATGCCACAAAAAGGGCCCCCGGGCAGGGACAGTTTTCTCCACTCCCAAACTCCCCAAGGGTTGGGGGCCCACACTTTCCCAGTTTGGGGCCCTTTTGTCTAGCGGATCTTTTTAACGGGGGGTTTTGGCGGGATTTGTTTCCAGGTAGGCGACCAACCTGTTGGCCCCCCGGGGTTTTCTCCAGGCCCCTGCTGTTTGCTGCTGCTGGCGACTCCCTCCTAAATTGGGGGGTGAAGGGAAGTGCTTCAGTACCCCAGATTTAAAGGTTGTCTGAGGGAGCGGGTTTACTGTTTCCGCCCCCCCACCTTCCCCCCGGAGCCGGGGGCGGCGGGTTTTCGTGAGCGTGAGGAACCCCCCCGGTTCAGCCCTGTTAGAGGGGGGACGATGCCGCACATAGGCAGGGGCCCAAAACTAAATAGGAGGATTTCCCTATAGTTTTTGGTTTGTCCCCCATCTAAATTTCCCTAAAAAAAAAGGCTCCCATTTTGGCCCGGGGTAGCGGGGCCCCAAATAGGGTGGGGGGCCAAGAAGTCATCCCTCTGCCGGTTGGGCGGGACTATTCGGCTGTCATAGCCAGGCAAATCAGCATGCTGCGAGCCATTGCACAAGGACTCGAGGGGCTCCCTGCCTCCATCTTCCCCTTTATACTTTCCAAAGGGGGGCTTGCGGGTCATCTGTCGTTTTCCCCATCTCCATCTAGCCCCCTCCAGGGGTGTCCTTTCTCCTCCCCTTTGTCACCCGGGGGGGAAAATCCACTCATTTCACCAGACAATGCTTCTGCTCCAATGTCCTCCTCTCCTCCATTTCGTTCCCCCCCGGACCCATGTGGCCGCAGGGGATGTAGTCGCCACGTTTTCCGTCCCCCGCCCGGGGATTTTTCGCATCTGTTCCAGGACATGAAGAGTGGAATGAAGTTATTCATCCCCTAGTCCTGGCGAATGACAAATAAAAAGTCGCCTTTCCTCGAATGGCCCCAACAAACGGCAGGGGGTAAAGAAAGAGCTGCCCCTGGAGGGCATCAAAAATTTCACAGGGGGGAAATACTCCTGTCCGCCCCGGATCATAAAAAAAAAGTTTTAAAGGCCTTTCCCCTGTTCATTCAGTCGGTCCAACATGTGCAGGCTTTTGGGAAATTTCCCAAAGGGTGGGGAAACATTTGCTATCGAGTGCGTTGGGGGGGGCCGTTCTGCCCGCTGCAACCGAGGAGGGTTGTTCCTGGCTTTTTGGAATGGAAAAGAAGGGGCATGCACAGTTTTCCTGGCCATTTTTTAGAATCTTCTGGAAAAATGGTGGAAGACTTCAGGGGAAAAATTTTCCAACCCGATTGAAAAACATGACCTTTCGGGCGCAATGACCATCCCCTCGGTGCAAAACGCGGGACACCATGGGTTTCCCCCCATTTTCCGTCACCATGGTTCCGATTTGCAGTTGCCCCGGGAGGGAAAAACCCCACATCGATTTCTTTGCTGCATGACGCGGAAGCAGTTCCTCCCCTGTGTGACTTCGTTCGCCGAGGAAAAGCCAGGTGTAGAACTGCGTGACACCGCTTTTGCCCTAACATGTGGTATGATGGAGCAGTACTTGTGGAGGCTGAGATGGTGGTGGTGGAGGAGGAGGAGGCGGACATTGACGCAGGAGTCGCAGTTTGACAACGTGGAGGAGAAAGCGGCGTCTCCTGTCCAAGTTGTTGGTGTGCCTGGGCCGGAAGCACATTCACCCAGTGGGCCGTAAAGGACATGTACTGGCTCTGACCATAGTTACAGCTCCAGACGTCCGCGCTGCCGTGCACCTTGGAACAAAACGATAAGCTCAAGGACTGGCCCCCTTCTGTCTACATATTTATGAAGTGCTGGTACTGCCTTTTTGGAAAAGAAATTACGTCTTGGAACTCTCCATCTCGGCTCGGCACAAGCGATTAGTTCAGGGGTGTCAAACTGCCGGCCCTCCAGCTGTTGGGAAACTACAACTCCAATCATGCCCACTGTTATATGATTTTTTACAAATGCATGATGGGAGTTTAAGTTTCCCAACAGCTGGAGGGCCGGCAGTTTGACACCTGTGGATTAGTTCTCTGAATGGTGCAGGGTCCACCATTTGGAAAGGGAGGGACGGGCAGAAAGCCAACAACTTGACAGGGGGCACGGTCAGCTTCTGCCCCTTTAAAAGGATGGTTGGACGCATACTTTTTGTCTCTTTGCAATCGCCTCGCTGAACGACTGTTGGCGCCATGATTTAGCGAGCAGCAGAGCATCTGGACCGGGGAATTGAAAGAGAAACAGTCCCTTCTGCAAGGTGGTGGACCTTGACTGGCTGCAATGGAAATGCGTGCCACTGGGCGCTGCTGCTGCTGTTGCTGCTGGCGGCAGGATGGACCACCACATCTGAGCCACGTTTCTCCCAGCCACTGGAGTACGCTGCATGTGGGTTGACGCAGGGCCATGGTGCCAACGTTAGCTCCCTGGCCACGCTTCACTTTCTGCTTACAAATTCTACATATACCCATATCGGCTCCTCCGGGGTCTTAGCAAAGAAATGCCACACCGCCGAGTATCGGATTTTACCGCCAACGCTCCGCACTGAGTGGACTACTGCCGCCGGCTTGCCTCGCTGAGCCCCTGTGCCGCTACTTTCTTGGACCCGCGAAGCGGGTTTTTTACCCCGTGGCCGCTTGGCCCCCGACCCACATTGGCTGCTACCCTGCGGGCTAAGGGCCCAAATGCCCCCAAATTTGCGGCTGCGCCGCGGGCCTGCGCGAAAGGTGACGCCCTTTTCCTGCCCGTTGATAAACCCCCTTTGCCTCACCCGGCCCCCAAGTGGGGGGTCGGCTACATCATCATCTTTTTGTGTTTCATCTTCACGGGTGCCCTCACCCCGGGGTCTAGGTATGCAGAGGTGACTCTCACAAATGCCCCCTTTTTGGGTACTTAAACATCATACTTTGCCCCCCTACTCAAGTCCCCAGGGGTTTTTTAGCCCCATTTCTTCGCTGCCAAGTAGTGCTGTGCCTTCCTCAAAATTGTTCATCCTCGTTTATATAGTGGCGCGGGACCCCTAGACCAATAGTGATCTCTGGCTGGGGGGAACCGGATGGGACAGAGGGGGGTTGGGACAGGGTGGGGGCCCGTGCCCCGCCCCCCGGGCCCAAATGCCAACAAAGGGGTTGGGGGTTTTTCAGATTTTCCAATCTGGGAGGAAGTGGATGACTTAGTCAACCAATCGGGAAACCCTTTGGGGTTTTGTTTGAAAAAACCAGGGGCCGCTAAATGCAGGGGGCATTTTTGGCCTCACGAGGGGCCCCCCTGCTGCGACGCCCCCTTTGGTTGTGCTGCAAACCCTGGGCCTGCTCCGGAAAATTATTTGTGCCTCGGGCCCTTTTTGCAGATGAAGGGGCCTCCCAACCCCCTTGTCTGACATACTGTTTGTTTCAAAAATTGTACAGACACGGTTTGATGGGGATTTTCTGTTTATGATAAGTACCCCTTTTTTGTTTTTGACTCCAAATGAACCCACTAACAAACTTGGGTAACCCTTGGATATAAATTGCATCCACAAATGGGCGGAAAAAAATTTTCTTGTTTGTGCCCTTTAAAAACTCGTGTTTTTTAAAATAAAAGCCCAAAAAAGGCTTAATTAACCTTCGGTTTTGAATTATGCTACAGAATTTTTTCTGTGGGGGTGAAAAACAAAATTTTTTTTTATGAGTACAACTGCCCGAACATATGCTTAATTAAAACCCCCGGTTTTAAATTTTTCGCCCCAAAAATTGAGCAAAACCCCCAAAAAAACGAGCTTTTTAGCGTGTTCAATTTTCGGTTTTTTTCTACGCTACAAAACAAGAGGGAAAAAAATTTTAATTAAACCCTTTGCTTGTGGGAAAAATGGGGACAGGAAAATTGTTTAAATTTTTTGGGGGGTGAAAAAGACGGTTTATTTTTTTAAACCCCCAGCAGAAAAACAACGCTTTTAAATTTAAACCCCCCGGGTGTTAAAAATTGGGGCCAAAAAAATTGGCGCCCCAAAATACCCCCCCCCCTTGCCCCCCCCCCCCCCCCCCCCAACCCCCCCCCCCCCCTGTTCAAAATTTATGTTTTCTACGCTACCACAAGAGGGAAAAAAATTTTAAATTTAAACCCTTTTCTTGTGAATTATTTGGACAGGAAAATTGGTATTTTTTGGCGGTGAAAAAAATGGTTTTTTTTTGTAAAACCCCGCAGAAAAAAAAAACACTTAATTAACCCTGGATGTAATTTGCGCAAAAGATTGAGCAGGGCCCCAAACTACTGCTTTGTAGCGTGGTTTTCCAATTTCGTGGTTTTTTTTTTACGCTTCACAACAAGAGGAAAAAAAAATTTTAATTAACCCCGCTTGTGAATTAGGCTTTCAGGGAAAAATTGTAATTTTTGGCGGGGGAAAAAAAACGGTTTTTGGGTCCCATAGCCGAAAAAAAGCTTAATTAACCCCTGGATTTTAAATTGCGCAAAAGAAATTTTTGCAGCCACAAACTACTAGCTTTGTAGGTGTTTCAATTGCGGTTTTCTACGCTACAAAAACAAGAGAAAAATTGTAATTTTAAAATTGCTTGTGAATTAGGGTACAAAGGAAAAAATTTTATTTTTTGGCGGTTTAAAAAAAAGCGGGGTTTTTTGGGGGTCACCACAGCAGAAAAAAAAACGTTAATTAACCCCGATGTAAATTGTGCAAAAAAATTTTGGGGAGCCCCAAATTTCTAGCTTTGTTGCGGTTAAAAATAGCGGGTTTTTACGCTTCCAACCCCCCCCCCCCCCCCCAAAAGGGAAAAAATTTTAATTAAAACCCTTTTCTTTTGGGAAATTTTGGGGTTTTTTCAGGAAAATTGTTAATTTTTTTGGGGGTTTAAAAAAGGACGGATTTTTTTGTTAAAAAAAAAGCAGAAAAACAACGCTTAATTAAACCCCCGGATGTAAAATTTTTCAAAGAATTGAGCAGCCACAAACTACTTGGGGTTTTTTCAGGGGTGTTACAATTACGGGGTTTTTACGCTACCCCAATTAAAGGGAAAAAAATTTTAATTAACCTTCGCTTGGGGAAATTTGGCTACAGGAAAAAAATTTTTTTTTTGGGGGGTTTTAAAAAAACGGTTTTTGGAGTACCACAGCAAAAAAAAACAAAAGCTTAATTAACCCCCGGATGTAAATTTGGGGGGCAAAAAATATTGGGGCAGCCACAAACTACTAGCTTTTTTGAAAGTTTCAATTGCGTTTTTTTCTACGCTACACAACAAGAGAAAAAAATTTTAATTAACCCTTTTCTTGTGGAAAATTTTGGTACAGGAAAAAATTTTTAATTTTTGGCGGTGAAAAAAAACGGTTTAATTTTTTTTTCCCCCCACAGCAGAAAAAAAAAACGTTAATTAACCCCCCGGATGTAAATTGTTCAAAGAATTGAGCAGCCACAAACTGCCTAGCTTGTAGCGTGGTTACAATTGCGTGTTTTCTACGCTACACAACAAGAGAATAAATTGTAATTAACTCCTCGCTTGTGAATTTAGGGCTACAGGAAAATTTTATTTTTTGGCGTGTGAAAGACGGTTCTTTGGGAGTCACCACAGCAGAAAAACAAACACTTAATTAACCCTGATGTAAGTTTGCGCAAAAGAATTGAGCAGCCACAAACTTTTTTTTTTTTTTATTTTTTTTTTAATATACCCCCCTATTTTTTTTTTTTTTTTTTACTAGCTTTGTAGCGTGTTACAATTGAGTGTATTTCTAAAGTACAACAACAAGAGAAAAATTGTAATTTATCCTTTGCTTGTGATTATGGTACTGGAAAATAGTAATTTTTGGGGTGAACAAAAGCGGTTTCTTGGAGTCACCTCAGCAGAAAACAACGCTTAATTGGACCTGGATGTAAATTGCTGCAAAGAATTGTGAGCCACAAACTTTAGCTTTGTTAGCGTTGTTACAATTGCGGTGTTTTCTACGCTCACAACAAGAGAAAAAACAAATTGTAATATAACCTTCGCTTGTAATTAGGCTAAGGAAATTGTATTTTTTGGCGGTGAAAAAAGCGGTTTCTTGGAGTCACCACTAGAAGAAAAACAAACGCTTAATTAACCTTTTATGGATGTAATTTGCAGAAAAAAGAATTAGCAGCCACAAACTAACTTAGCTTTGTTAGCAGTGTTACAATAGCGTGTTTTCTACGCTACACACAAGAGAAAAATTGTAATTAACCTTTGGATTGTATAATTAGGCTAAGGAAAATTGTATTTTTTGCGCGGTGAAAAAGACGGTTTCTTGGAGTCACCCAAGAAGAAAAACAACGCTTAATTGACCCCTGGATGTTAATGCGCAAAAGATTGAAGCAGACAAAACTAATAGCTTTGTAGCGTGTTACAAATGCGTAGTTTTTACGCTACCCTACAAGAGAAAAAATTGTAATTAAATTGATTGTAAATTAGGCTACAGGAAAATGTATTTTTTGTCGGTTGAAAAAGTCGGTTTCTTGGAGTCACCACAGCAGAAAAACAACGCTTAATAACCCCTGGATGGAAATTGCGCAAAGAATTGCACGCAGCCAAAAAGGAAGTGGTATTTGTATTATAAAATCGCTGTTTATTTAAATGAATACAACAGGGAAATACTGGCTTATGATCCCTGGGATATTCATGTGCTGTGAGAAGATAGCATTAAATTGTTGTAATATGCAGCTGCAGTGACACACATGGACTTCAGATTCAATTACCCAAAAAATCAGAAATAGAACATTAAGAGAAGCCAGTCTTTGAGACAAGCTGAGACCACCCACACAAAATCGCGTATAAAATCAGTTCTTCAGCAATCTTATCAGCCGCGGCAGCACATTTTCCACCTGATTCCAGTACTGTGTCGAGCGGTATGTGCTCCCAGCGTCGCGCCCCTACTTACATAGTGCGATGACGTCAACAAGAAACCCCGCTGGTCTTTGAGTGGCTTCATCTCTGAACATTGTTTGCAGGATTATGCCCTTTCTTCCTTCCCTAGAGTGCTTTGCCATTGTTAGCCATGTTGCTCGCTGCTTTCTATCAATATAAAGCACATTCGTTCCCCAAACTTCGACTTCGTTCAGAACCGAAGTTTTCCTGAAATTCTAAACGTGTGCTTCGTTAGAATCAATTCGCCCATCTCTACAAATGACCAAATGGAACAAATCAACTCCGCTGAGCTTACTCTTCAGCGCCTCTTCACTTCATTCCCAGAGAATATCCAATCTGACTTCAAGCAAATTACCGCCAAATCCCATTCAGATATCCAATCCTTAGTGTCAAGATCTGACCATATTGAAAAGAAAATGTCGGAATTCGCTAAATCCCATAATTTGCTCTTCGATGTGAACTCAGCTTTGGAGGAGGAAGTACAGAGGGTGTCCACTAAACTGTTGGACCTAGAAGATAGATCACGTAGAGAGAATATACAGATTCGAGGGGTCCCAGAAACCATTACCCCAGATTCATTGCCGGCATTTCTTACCGATCTCATGGCTTATGTACTTCCGGGATGCTTCCCAGATAGACCTTACTATCGACCGCATTCATCGTCTACCAAAACCCAAAAACCCCAGTTCCTCAGTTCTAAGGGATATCATAGCGAAAATAATTTTTTTCTAAAAAAAAGGACAATTTCCTGAGAGCCCTGCGGAAGAATCCTCCCTTGCCGGATAAATACAGTAAAATCACTATCTTCCCAGATCTATCTGCGGGCACGATGCAAAAGAGGAAAGAGTTTGCCCAGTGCACAAAAATTCTCATAGACCATGGAATTAACTACCACTGGGGAGTCACAGTCAAACTTATTATTTCTAAGGACGGCTTCACCACGGTTTGCTATAACCCCTCCATGGCCAAGGAGTTCTTAAAGGGGTTTTGCCACAATCTCATTTCATACCTCCTGCATCCAGCTCTTCAGCTTTGTGTGCTCAGAAGAGGGCGTGTGCGATTTGTTTGCATTGCATATCATGTGACTCAGCAGGAGGACATCACCAGGCCTTTCCGCTTTCTAGTGAAAGAAAGGTCTGTTTATGTATAGAGTTGTAAGTAGCTACACTGTAGCTCAGAGGTAACATTTTTGCTTTACAGCACAAGGATCCTTGGTTCAAATCCCTACAGGAACTTAACCTGTGGATTTTTTTTTCATCTTTATCAATGCACATACCTAATTGAGGTTTCTTTTTTTTATTTGCACTGTTTGACTTATTACTAGTGATGAATGGTGAAAATGTTTATTATTTAATTTTCAAACTTCCCACATCAATTTTACTTCGTGGCAAAACCTGCTTGTGCTCTTCTACATTCTCCGTCCTCTACACCTACGAAGACTCAACGGATCCCTCCAGAAGTTATTACCCCGTTGTGGTCGGAGAAGCACAGCAGATCTGGATCAAGACCTAAAGACTGATAATTCCAAAAGCTAAGTATTTCTCTCCTTACTCTTCTTTTTTGGAGCTCGCTGTCCCCTCTGTGCCATCAGGAACCATATGCAGGGTTTTTCTTTTTCTGCCACATAAGTTCCTGCCAGAGACTCTCTCCCCAATTGGATTTATTTCCACAATAGGATATACGTTTTTTCTTCTTTTTTTTTTCTTTTTGGATGTTTTTCTCTTTCAATAAAGTTGTTATTGTTACTTGTTATGCCATGTCTACAATTTCACAGTACGTTATGTGTCTACAATCAAATTCATGTAAATCGCTCTTAATAACAATGAGGGACCCTTCAGTAGAATTCATTGATCACTTACATTGGGTATTAAAATCCTATCTTTAAACACCAATGGTCTTAATTCACCCTTTAAGAGGTCCTTGCTCTGGAGAGATGTCTTAAAATCCAAAACAGACATTGTGTGTCTACAAGAGACACACCTTAGTCTCCAGGATTCCCATAGACTAAGACACAAAAAATTCCCCCACTCCTTTCTCACATCTTCTCCTCTAAAAAAAGGGTAGCGATTTTTATGAAAGATACAGTTGCTTTTCCCCCATAAGATCAATTATCTATCCAAAGGGTAGATATATTGTATTGCTCTGTTCACTGAACACTGTAACATACACAATTGTAGCTTTATATGCAACTAACAGCGACCAGCTTCGGTTTATTTCTAAAGTGGTTACAAAAGCTAAATCTTCCAGTAAAACAACCTCATATTTTGTGGAGATTTCAATTTGATTGTTGATGCCCAGTTGGACAGGTCACAGGGCTCCTCTAGAAATCAGTCAGTTAAGATCTTTTCTAAAGAAAGAGAATTTATATGATCCATAGCGTTATGCGAATCCTGAAGACATTGATTTTTGCCTTTTACTCAACATCTAATAATTCTCACTCCCGTATAGACTTTTTACTCACGGATAGACAGGCCTTATTGAATGTTCTTTCCACTAAAATAGGTTATAAAACATGGTCTGACCATGATCCTATTTTTCTTACACTTAAAGACCGTTTCTCTCTTCCTTTTCGTTCGCCCTGGAAGCTCAATAACTTTTTATTGAAATCAAACTCTATAACTTCAGAGAGAAAAAATGCTTTACAAGAATACTTTGACTACAACACAGCCACTGCCTCTTCTCCTGAGATGCTTTGGTGCGCTCATAAGGCGTTTAAACGAAGTGTCTTTATTAAATTGTCATCCAAGGAGAAACATAGAAGAGAGAAACAACTGAATGATCTTCTAGATAGAATACAGTTTACTGATCAGATAGTTAAAGCGACTCCCTCCCCAGCCATTATTAAAGAGTTGTCTTCCCTAAAGCACCAATTGAAAATTATACACTTTCAAAACTAAGAAGCGAACTTCGCTAAACTCCCTTGCAATGTTTACTCACAAGGAGATTACTAGCTCGTAGAGTAAAACAAATTCAAGTCAGAACCAAAACCATTTTTCTCACTGTACAAAGCCAAAAAATGTTTGATCCCCAATGGATTGCGAATTCCTTTGCGCATTACTACAAATCTTTATACAATCTTAAGGATGACCCTGCCCTCCCTCCCATCAGTACAGTAGACATCCAAACTTTTTTAAGCAAAATTTCTCTTCCCAGCATTAATATTGATCAGTTAGCTTTATTGAATGCTCCGATTTCCCAGTTAGAATTAGATCAAACCATTTCCCAATCAAAACTTAATAAAGCTCCAGGCCCAGATGGTCTAAGTAATGAATACTACAAATTTTTTCAATCTACTCTCTCCCCTCATCTTCTGAACACCTTTAACTCAATAATTAATAATAACTCTCCCCCTGCGCAGATGTTGATGGCTATTATCACCACGATTCCTAAGCCAGGAAAACCTCAAGATGTTATCACTAATTATAGACCAATTTCCCTCCTTAATTGTGATATAAAGCTTTTCTCCAAAATCTCAGCAAATAGAACTAACAAGGTACTTCCTTTGCTAATTAACTTGGACCAAGTAGGGTTTGTTAAAGGTAGGCAAACCAAAGATGGGATTAGATGAGTGCTAAATATTCTGCAAATCATTAAAAAATAAGACTCTTCCTCTGTTTTTCCCTCCCTGGACGGGGAAAAAGCATTCGATCGCATTAACTGGCTCTATCTTCGTGAAGTTCTAATTAAATTTGTTTTTTCAGGGCCCATTTTATCGGCAGTTACCTCCCTTTAATCCAATCCATCAGCTAAGGTGTTCTCTTCAGGATTTCTCTCAGATTCCTTTAATATCACAAATGGGACAAGACAGGGCTGTCCACTCTCGCCATTAATTTTAAATCTCTGTATAGAACCTTTGGCACAGCTAATTAGGAGTTACTCCTTAATTTCAGGCATCAAAGTCAGTCAACATATTCATAAAACAAGCCTGTATGCTGACGATGTGCTCATTATGTGTAGAAATCTTGCCACTTCTATCCCTGCCCTAGTGGATATTTTACAGCTATACTCAAATGTTTCCTTTTATAAGTTAAATGTGACCAAATCAACACTCAATTGCCCACACTCCCTACATCACAACTTATCACAGTTTGGTCTTTGCTGGTCTGATTCTATTGTTAAGTATCTGGGTATCAAAATTAACCCTGAGCTTGTTAAGACCATTGAGGCCAATTGGGAAGATTTGCATTCTTTTGACCACAAAAAAATAAATAGGCTGCTACAATTCCCACTGTCATGGATAGCCAAAATTAATCTAACCAAAATGCTCCTACTTCCTAAATTCCTCTATGTTTCTAGGGCTCTTCTGTTCCTGTTTCCCAATGCCTTATCAAGCTCCAATCCTTTCTTCTTAAACTCATTTGGGGTCCTAAGAAGTCGAGGTTTAAAAACAGTTTTTATATAATCGGAAACAAGATGGGGAAATGGTGGTTCCAAACTTGCTGATGTATAACATATCATCGATTTTGGAGCCGGCTTTTTTCCTCTGGAAATCCCCTAATGTGCACCATTGGTCGATCATGGACAATGCATTGTTACCCTCAGGTTCAATGAAAGATCATTTACTAGCTCTATGTTTTACTGTCGACTCAACATCTCATTAAGTCGTGGTACAAATATGTGTCCCTCTCACAGAAAGTCCACATTGATGAAGAGCAATGCCCATTGTCAATGCTATATAGTACCTCTTTGAACATTCCGCTTGACCTCTAGATAACTAGGGGTATCTCCTCAATAGGAGATCTGTTCCACAGAGGAGTTTTCAGAACATTTGAGGACCTCACTTCTCCATTCTCATTGCCAAAGTCGCATTTCTTTATGTATCTACAAATCTGACATGCCATTACCACCCTGCATATTCGCCCCGCCCTTCAATTCAATTCCCCTTTACACCTTCTTCTTATGCATTCCAAAACTGGTGGCAAGGGCCTTTCCACTGTATACTCTACCATAATGGAAATCAGCCCTGACACCAAGCCTGTCTATTTTACCAAGTGGGAGAAGGATCTAAATCATTCCCATTAGAAGTATGGTTGTCAGCCGTAAATTCGGTTTCAAAACATTCAAATTATATTAATCACTGGGAGATATCAAGAAAGATTCATTTGAGGTGATATCTCACTCCAGTATGCATCGCACACATGTTCCAAGGTTTCTCCAAAATGTGTTGGAGACAGTGCGGATCCGCTGGTTCTCTGATACATGTGTTGGTCCTGCCCAATTACATAAGCATTATGGTTGAGAGTTGAACAATTAATTAATGAAATCTTTATTCCATGGACAGTTTAGGTTTTCCAAAGAGATGGCCCTATTAGATATTTCACTCAGTGAGTTCTCACCAAACCGTATTTCAACACATTCTAATTGCTGCCCGTCTGACTATCACTGGAAATCTTTAGCCCCTCTAAATTTCACAGATGTTCTGAATCGAGTTAATGTACAATTTCATAGCGAAACTTGTCTGCTTGTTCCCCCACACCAAGTGGCCAAAAAGATAAAACTGATGGTTAGTCTGGTCCAACTCCGTTTATGCTAAGTGATGGCCTTCATACTAGGCCTTTGGGATATACAGTATACCTTTTGTGGTGTATTTACATTTATTCCCTATATTTCGGTCTTTAATACGAACCCTCATTTTTATGTGAATGACTTTGTATTTCATACTTAGTGTGACTATCCGCTGATAATATTTTAAATTGAAGTACTTGTGCTAATATTTTAAATTGATGTACTTGTTGTGACATGGCTGTTTCTGCTTTGTTGCAGACCTTTGTTTCTTTATCTTGTGACTCATTTGGGAATGTTTTAAAATTTGCAAAATTTAATAAAAACTAAATAAAAAAAAAAAAAAAGAATTAAGACTACAATACTACATGCAATCTCTCACCAAGGTAAACATTAATGTTAATGTCAATGCATCAAGTGAAATTTGTGAATAAAATGGCCTATTGTATGTATGTCTCAGAATTGGTAAATATTGCAGAAACATATACACAAAACTAGTATACTACTAAATGACACGTTATGGTATGTTCACACGGCTTATTTTGGGGCATATTTTGCAGCGTATTTAGCGGCGTACTGCGCCCTAATATGAGCAACATGTGCCCCAATCATTAACCCCTTAATGACCTTGGGCGTATCCATACGTCCAGGTCGTTTGGGGGTTAACGCACCTGGACGTATGGATACGTCCTGAGGATCGCGCGAACTCTAAAGCAGAGTTCGCGCGATCGGCGCGGGGTGTCAGCTGTATATTACAGCTGACATCCCGCAGCGTCGGCCCCGACCCCGGATCGCTCCGGGGGGGTGGGGGGGCGGTTAACCCCGTCATTATCGCGACAATCCGGTCGCAATAATTAAGAGAGACGCAGGAGGAGATCGCTCCTCCTGCGTCTCTGTCGGCAGCAGCTCCTGCCTCCTTACAGACACCACGGAAGGCAGAGAATGCCTTCCGGGTTGTCTGTGACGTCACGACGCCCGGCCGTGCCCTGTGGGCACGCCCCGGCATCGTGACTGACAGTTGTCATAGGAACCAGTCATAGCAACAAGCTATGCACTGATTCCTATTGAATGAGAGAAAAATAAGTAAAATAAAAATGTGAAAAAGTGAAAAAAAGTAAAAAAAAGTGAAAAACAAGTAAAACACAAACACGAAAAATAAAATAAAAATACGTACACCGCCCTTTTCCCCTTTACAAACGCCAATCGCCCCAAAAAAGATCAAAAATAAATAAAGTACCCATATTTGGTATCGCCGCGTGCGTAATGACCTGCCCTATAAATCTGTCATGTTAATTAACCCGTACGGTGAACGCCGTAAAAAACAAAACAAAAAAACAATCACAGAATTAAGATTATTGTTCATCCCGCAGCACATAAAATGGAATAAAAAGCGATCAAAAACTCCTATAAACTCCAAAGTTGTACCAATTAAAATGTCAGTTCATCCCACAAAAAAAAAGTCCTTATACAGCTCTGTATATGGAAAAATAAAAAGTGTATAGCTCTCAGAAGATAGCGATGCATAAATATTGTTTTACACACTAAAAACACTTTTTTCTTTTTTTTTTAAAGTGCTTCAACATAAAAAAAACTATATAAATGGGGTATCGCCATAATGGTAGGCCCCAAAAAGAGAAAGCTAACTTATAAAGGATACTGCCCCGGGAGCCCCTGTTAAAAAAAAATAAAAAACACTATTTAGGATTGCAGTTTTTTTCTTCACCTGGCCTCCAAAAATGGTTTTAAAGCGTTTAAAAAAAGCTTGCCCCCCCAAAAAAATGTACTAATAAAATGTCAACTCCCCCTCCCCAAAAAAAAAAGGGCCCCTTTACACAGTTTCAAGCAGGGGGAAAATTTTTAAAAAGTTTTGGGCTCTCAAAATTGGTGATGCTTAAAACGTTTTTTTTACTGTTTGTTAAAGGGGTTTTTATTGTAAAAAAAGCAGTAAAAAAATTTAAAAAAAATATAAAAAAATTGGGGACCCGGGTGTAATCGTATTGCCCGGCTGAGTAAAGTACCCATGTGATTTAATTTACAGTGGGAAGTATAAAAAATAAAAAAAAAAATCACTACCAAGATTGCGGAATTTTGTTCAAAACATCTCAAAAAAACCTTTAAATAAAAAGGGGAACATGCTTCATATGCACCCATAATGGTCCCTTTATTCTAAATCCATTTTCTGACAGCAAGTGTAAAAATTTCATCAGGCCCCTTGTGGTAAAAAGGGGGTTGGATTAAAACTGTAAAAAACTTACTTAAAGAATCTTGTCAGACGGTGTCAACTAAACTGCCCCGGCGTGTATGAAGAAGAAAAAGGAGTTTATTCCGGGCGGAATCTTGTAGCTTAACCAAGTAGTGGGTAAAAAAGATGATAACTTTCCCGGGAGTTGGGGGCAGGGATGGGGGAAATACAGTGTTGCTGAGACAAAAAAGTTTGAGAATGCTAGGAAAGGGAAAGGAGTAAATTACCTCGGGAGCACACTTTCAGGAAGATGAGGGGGGACAAATTTGGGACAAAAAAAGGGGGATTTAATAGAAATTTTACAATACTGTTTTTATAAACCCAAAAAGTCTTTGGGGAAAATGACATTTCCCGTCTGAAATCTTTAGATTTCACTATAATTAAATATACAAATTTTCCTCTAAAACCTGTAAAAAAAGAGAAAAACTTTGCAAAATATAAACTTTTACGTTTTGAAAAATTTTTCAAATAACAGCCCCGGAAATTTTTTGGAAAAAATTTTCCCAAGGGGAAACCCATCTTCGGTTTGGGGAAAACCCGCAAGATCCCCAAATTTCCACCAACCCATAAAAAAATCCAGTGGGTAGAGGTTATGGAATGGTACAGTGGCATTTCCCTGAAGTAGATTTCCCTTCTTAAAGTTTTAAAGGCTCCTTTAGCCCCCTTTTAAACCCCCATTTTTGTGAGTCTTTCCATCTTTGGGGAAACGCTGAAACCCGGTATGTCTTGACCCTTTGTTTTGGAAACCATTTGTTTTTATGGGCCCTTAGAATTTTGGGGCCCTAATCTCCTTGAAAAGGCTCGGTTTCCAAAAAATCGTAACTGGCTTCGGGGGTAGTAAACCCAGAGCCCTAAAACAAAAAAATGGAGGAGTTCACCCCATTTTGATAAATGGGACCTGGGGCAGGGGAAAATTTTTTTCCCACGGTCGTGGATTAAAGTCAGTAGGATGTAATGCCACGTTCGGGGGGAAAAAGTTTTCTGAGGGCGTTCCCACTCTGTTGAAATTGTACACTTTTAAAATGCTTCTTTTGGGTTTGTTATTTAAAACCAAGTAAAATCCTTCCCTGTCTGTATAGGGGGTAAAAGAAACCAGTAGTATTGTTAAATTTCATCCTTTTTTTAATTTCCCAGCAATTTCTCCCTGTTGGACGGGCTCCCACAAATTTCGATTTCTTGGGACAGAATGGGGCAGGTTTTGGAGTTAGTTTGGGCCCCTTTCCCTTTAGGGGGAAATCCACGGGGTGCTTACTGTCCTCCCCAAAGGACACCCTCAGGTGGGGGGTTAAACCGGGGGGGGGCAGCTATGGTTTCCCATGGTTGCACCCGGAGAAGACGGGAACTTCTTTCCTAACAGCAGCTGTAAAAAAAGGGGAATTAAAACAACGTGGGCCTAAAGTTGCCCCAAAACTTTAAAAGGTTTTTTTTCCCATGCTTCCCCCCGGGTGTTGTTTCTCTTTGGGTTAGCTGTGTGTCCCAGTTTTAAGTCTCTGTAGTTAGCGTATCGTAGCATTTTTCCCATAAATGGTAATTGGAGCTAAAAAATTTTAAGAGGGTCGTGGGACACTGTTCACAACGGGACAAGATTCCCCGCTTAGTAAAAGGTTTTTTTAAGGAAAGAGGGGTTTTGAAATGTAAAACAGGTTCTTGTTTGACGTCCCAAAAAGAAAACCCTAGGTGGGGGTGAATGGGAGGGGAATAGAGCCAAGTTTAAAGGTTTTTTTAAAAGGGGTAGAAATGGTAAACCCAAGGGAAATGAATCCATTACCTCGGGAAACTTTTAAAGGAGAGGGTTTTTTGTGAAGCCTGGGGTTTGGGCCACTGGGAAAAGTTTTTCCCTGTGTTCTGGTGGGGGGAGACCCTTTTGCTTCTTTGGGGGTTGGGAAGGTTTTTAAGGGTCCATATTACATAAAAGTTCTTCTAAACAAATTTGACGAGGTCGGACCCAAAAAACCCCTTCTCTCCTGCTTGGGCGGTTTTTCTCGTCCATAGATTGCTAGGGCCCAGGGAGGGGGTTTCCCAAAGGACATGTTTTTTTCCCCCCCGGTAGTCTAGGGACTTCACGTTGATGTTATTTTTCCTTGTCCCAAAAAAAATCTAAAGGTTTAATTCCTGTGATCCCCCTCACGATAAAGCAGTGAAACTTTGCTGTATGTAGCCATTACTGCAAAGGTTTTTTGACGGAAGGCGGTTGGTTATCCCCTAGGGGGCCCTTTAGTGGGGGGTTTGGGGCCCGGTGAGGAGGGTTTTTTTTGAGAGAAATGCCTTACCCTGAGCGTTTTTGGGGGAAAACCCAAAAAAAAATTAAAATTTTGGGTTTAGGTTTGCGAGGGTGATACACCCCCAAAAAGATGGGGGGGTCCCTCCGCATTTTTTCTTTTTTTCCTCTAGTGGGGGTGCAGGTTTTTTTGCATGGTCCCTTTCAAATATTTTTCTGCAAAAAGGGTCCCCCCATAATTTTTTCTCTTTTCTGGTTTCCTCTTTTAAATTTTGGGTTTTAAAAAGGGAAAAGAATTTTGGAAAACGGGCTTGCTGTAGTTTGGTTTTTTGTTTTGCTCTTGGGTGCAAAAGGGGTTTGTGGTTTGCTACCCGTTTGGAGTCATTTTTGGGCAAACCCCCTTTTCCCATAATCTTAAAAAAAATTCCCTTTGTCTTCCCCGTGCAGGTCCCTAGTTTGTTGTTTTAAATTGTTGGGACTAAAGACTGCTGACCCAAGACTGTAAATCCCAGGATGGGGAAAAAGGGAAATTGTTATCTTCTAAATATGGGGGTCTGCCCCTACCAGTGTGCTTCTTTTTTCCCCAGTAAGGGTATGGGACAGGGTTTGGGGAAAATTTGGGGTGCTGCGGCCTTTTGGTAAAACAGGGGTTTTGAAATGGGGAAATCTTGTGGGCTTCTTAATTGGTTATGCAAACGTTTTCCTTTTGGGATCCCCCCGCCTAAAATAAAGGGGTTGAAAAAAAATGGAGCTTCATGGGGTCCATTGATTTGCTGGCTTTCCCTTGTGAAACCCGGAGAATGTCTCTCCCGAGCAAAAGTGGGATGTTTGTGTTCTTTTTAAAAGGAGCGGTTTTTCGTGACTTTAGGCCTTGAGGGGAGTATGAGGGAAGAACCCCAACTTCTGGGTAGGAATTTCCTCTCTGTTGGAGGTATTTGGTTGCATTTAAAACAAGTGTTGGAAAGGGGTTCCTGACCTTGTTGTAAAGTAAAGCTACCTTGATTTTCCGCGGCTCTCTTTCCAGAGCCTCTGTGACGCCACTGCGGGTTTACCAAAGTGAAAAGGGTAGGGGGGTCCCCCTTCAAGGTTGAAAAAATTCAAAGAGTTCGATCTTGAAAAGGCCCGGTTGTTTTGCCCAACCCAAATTTGGCATATCCTTTAGGCTTTTTCCCTGGATGATCCTTGAAAATATACGTTGAAAAAGGGACATATCTTTGCACAGGGATTTGTCATGGGAACCTTCACCCCCAAACTTCTGTGCTTAAAGGAAGTTCCCGGGGGTTTGGGAAATCCCCGGGTTTTGGTCCAATTTTTTCCGCCATGCTTTCCCACTGGGGGTGGACGGGGAGGATGGCCCCTTGCTGTATTGAGATGGATGAAGTGCTTGCACAGGGAAAAAACCACTTTTCCTTTCCCAATGAAATTTTAAAAAACAGCGGTAAAAATCTTTAGAAAAATTTGTTTGGGGAAACCCAAAACCCATTTGTAACTTTAACCCCCCAAATTTTTGTCAAAAGCTCTTTGGTTCCTGAAGCGGTTTCTTTCGGGAAAGCCGAGCATTTCTTGAGAGGTTGGTTTTCTTAAAATTTGGGGCTTTAGCGATTTGGGGGTTTTCAATTTTCTTCACCTTAAATGTCTTCGCGGAGATGATGTAGGTGCGGGAAAGGGAAGGGCAGTTTTTTTTTACTGATCGGGTTTCCCTCTACGTTTCCCTTTGTAGTTGGCTTTGCTGTCAAAATTAAAGGAGGAGATAAAGTAGGGCCCAGACTCAGGTATAAAAAAGGGTTTGGGGTTTAATTTTTGGCCCTCTGCAATGTTCTTTATGAACTCACGAAGTGGGGAGAAGGGGGAAAGGAAAAACGGGGTTTACTCCTTTTGTTTCTTGCCCGAGGGCTTTTCCACTTTTCTTAAATTGTTGTATGGCAGGGGGGAAAAACTATTGGGTTTACCCCACAAAGCAGGGTCCAGGTAACTGGGGCCGGGTTTAAAGTGAGTGTCTGCTTTGGGCCAATGAAAGCTCAAAGGTAGATCACTGAGTTCTTGGAATTTTTATTGTCCTTGCCGGAGTTTTTTGGGAAATTTTGGGGAAGCCTTTGTAAAAGAGCATTTTATGGCTTCGGGACTGCCATAGCTCCGTTTTCTTCCCAAGAAAGCCACTAGCCCTGCCACGGATTTAAAATATGAACAGCTCTGGGGTCTTTTGGCCCACGTTCTGGGGGAATGCGGGCCCGACCCATCTGACTGGGCGGGCCCGTTCTTCAGCAGCTGTGATGCCAATATCATAAATTGCTGTTCTAAAGGGCCCCTTTTCCCAGGATCTGTATTTCTCGGGGCCGGTCATAAAAACTGGTGGGGGGTGTTTTTGTAAGATCACGGGGGGGGACCAAAATGAACCTTGAAAAACTCTGACTTGTCTGACCCTTTTCTGATTTCGGGCGGTAATTGTAGGCGGGTTTTTGTGCTGATAATTTTGTTAGTGGTATTTTTGATTAAGAGCATGGGAAAACTTTAGGAGCTGCATGGGGCTTTTCAATGCAAGAGCAGGTTTACATTGATTTTTTTGGTAAAATCTGGGGGGGCAGGGTTTGGGGGGGGGCTGGGAGCTTGTGGCAAAATTGGTTTGGACCTTGAAAATTTTGTATTGGGGTTTTGCAAAAGGTTAGGCTTTGGGTCTGCATTTGGGGTGGTGAAGGAGTTTCCGGGAAATGCAGCATGGATGTAGGGGGGGTATGACCTCGAATGCGGGTCTGCGGGAAGGATCGGGTGCTTGTTGCACTGGAGGAAAAATCTAAAACTTTTCAGGAATGTTGGTGGCATTCAGAGTTTCGCTGTTTTGGTTTAGAAAATAGCCCCTCTTGTGCGCTTAAAGGGGTCTTCTACAGCTACTGAACTTAGGCGGGGAGCTGCTTCCTTAAATTTTCCACTAGCAGTTTTTCCCAAAAACCCTTTAATTTTTGGGATGGCGGTGGCATGTTTCACATTTTTTTTGCAGAGTTTCCATCTCGGCTCTTTTGCATGCTGTTTTGGCTTCCATAGCTGCTGTTCTGCTTCAAAAGCTGGGCCGTTTTTTGTGCTGTCTTGCTTCCATAGCTGCCCTTTTCTGAGCTGTTTTGGTTCCATAGTGCTTTCTTGCTTCCCAAACTTGCTCTTTTCTGGCAAACCCCCCCCCCTGGGCCCCCCCCGTATTTAGTAAGGGCCCCAGTTCGGCACGTTTTCTTTTTATGAGTGTTCACTGAGCGTTGAAAATCTTTAAGATCGTGGGCTTAATGATTTTTGGGGGAATTTCTTAGTAAATTTGGAAAACATAGGGGTGTTTTTTCCCGCGTTGTGTGGGTTTTTTACATTTTAAATTTTGGGCTTAGTTTCAAATATCAGGTTTTTTTACGGGTTTAATATTAAGGCGCTGGAAGTGGGGCAATTCTTGGGAGAGAATTGGGGGATTAAAAGGGTTCTGTAAAACATCACAGTTAAACGGAACTTTTAATTTTTATAGTTTTTCATACATTTTGCAGAGAGTTGTCCTAGGGCCCTTCTAGTGGTGTTTCATTGCAAATCACACTGTGAGTGTGGGGGATGTGACTAAGCAGTTTTTCCCATTGATCCCGTTAAACTTCATAAAAAATTTCACTTTTTTTTGGGTTTTAAGTTCTCTCTGACTTTTTAAAGTAGGGGGGTTTTGGGCGTCTTGCCTCTAAATAGGGGTTTTGGGGTGGTTCCTATCCCTCTTGCAGCTCTGTGGTTCCCCTGTGGGGTGGTGCTTTCCTTTCAGCCATGATGTTAAAAACAGACGAATAAAGATTTGGGGGAATAGGATGATCTTGCTTGAAGAGTCGAAAACTGTTTTTGAGAGAAGTGGGTATGCAACTGCAGACTGATGCTTGCTTGTCCCCTGTCCCAACACTGCAGCCTGTATGTGGTTTCTCTGCTGAAGGTTTTGAGCTTATCTGGGTTTTTAAACCAAACTTTTTCACTATTCTGGGCTTTCCCTATCTGAAAGCAAGTGTAGAAATTCATCAGGCCCCATGTGGTAATGGAAATCTGGATTGAAACTGTAAGAAAATTATTCAGAATCTTGTCAGACAGGTCAATCAATGCCGGCGGGGTATTGGGAAAAAGCAAAAAGGAGTTTATTCCCGGCTGAAAACCCTTTTAGCTTTTCACCAAGTAGGGGTGAAAAAATGATAAAATTTACCCGAGTTGGGGCAGAGGGTGAGGGAAATACAGTGCTTTTACTTTAGACAGAAAGATAGAGAATGTAGGAGGGAAAGGGGGGAGCTTAAATTTCCTCAGAGCACACATACAGGAAGATGAGGGGGGACAAAATTAGGGGCAATGAAAGCAGTAATAGAAATTTTCAATATTTATTATGGGAAACCCTGAAATCGTGGGACATGACAGTACAAAAAAAAACTTTTAAAATTTTGCAAAAAAAAAGCCCCTTCACAGCTCTGCACACAGCCCAAAAAAAAAAAGTTATGGGGTGTCAGAATTTTGGACAAAAATAAAACGCAATTTTTTATTTGACGTATTTTTACTGTGTAAAAGTAATTAAAAAAGAAAAAACTATTAAAATCTATATCATTGTAAATTGGTTTTCCCACCCCCATAGTTTAAAATTATCCCCTCAAATTTTTTCTGCCGGGAGAATTTCTGTTTTAAAATTTAAACCAAAAAACAATTGGGCTGAATTTTTGTTTTTCCCCCCAAATTTTTATTGCCCCCAAAGCTAAAAAAAAAAATTGGGGAAAACCTGTGTGCCCAAAAAGCCCGAAACATCCCCAGATGAGATTTCCCCGATGGGTTTTTGAATCCAAAATGGGGGGGATTCTGGAAAGTTTCGCCCGTTTGCCCCTTTGGGGGCTTTTTCCCAAAAGGGGCATGGCCCCCCCAAAATCGTGTTCCAAAGCCAAATAGCGCTCCCTCCCTTTTTACGGGCCCCGCCCTGGGGCCCAAACCCGCCAGTTTACACCCCCATGTAGGGGATTGCCAACTTGGGGAAATTGCTTAAAAAAGTTTTAGGGTTCTTTTTTCCCGGATTCCTTGTATATGTGAAAACCCTTTTAAGCTAAAAATTTCAGATTATTGGAAAAAAAAATTTTTTTTTTTTCTTTTTACAGCCCTTTTTCCCAAAAAAAAATTTTTGAATCACCGGGGGGGTCTATATAAACCCAAATTTCCCCCTGGATATATTTCCTTTAAAGGGGTTTTAGTTTCCCTTTTTCGGTCTATTTAGGGGTTTTTTATTAAGTTTTTGCACCTTAGGGTGTCCCCAAACCCGAAAAGGCGCCTAAATAAAATCGTATTGAAAATGAGCCTCGAGTCCGGTTGGTGCTTCCATTCGGGGTTTTGGGTTTTAAACCCCCAAAACTGCATAGGGCCAATTTTGGGATATCTCTAAAAAAGGCCCCGACCGGGGGGGAATTTTATTATTTAAATTGCAAATTTAAACCCGTCCCCATTTACCGTTTTTCCCGTGAAAATGGGAAAAAATTTGAAAAACTGCAAAAAAAGTGGAAAAATTTTTAAATTTCACCCACTTTTTCTTTAATTTCTGTGAAATATCTAAAGGGTTATAAAACTTTCCTTTAAAAGTGTTTTTAAATACGTTAAAAGGGGGGTTTGTTTCTTTGTTTGGGATTATTTTTTGGGGGGTATTTTAAAAATTTCAGGCCCCCCAAAGCCACGTAGAACTGGGGTGGTCCCCAAAAAAATGTTTATTGCAAAATTTTCTGAAATTTTGAGGGAAAAAAAAAAACTAAATTTCTAAGCCCTTTAATGTAAAAAAAAAAAGGGCATTTAAAAAAAGATTTCCAAATTTTAGTGGACATATGGTAGGGTGCTAGTTTAAAACCCATTTTGTGGTGTTAATTTTCTGTCCCTTTCACGCAGAAAATTTTTTCAACTTTTAAAAACGCAAAAAATTTTCCCAAAATTTTTATGAAATTTTTTTTTTTTTCACAAAAAACAAGGGTTTTATGGATAAAAATTTCTTGCTAACTTAAAGCCAAAGTGTCAAGAGAAAAACAATCTCTGAATCACATGGATTGATAAAAAGTGTCAAAAAAATTATTTTTCCATAAATGGACACAAAGTCAGATTGGGAAAAATAGGGCTGGGCAGGGAAGGGCCCAAAAAAGGCTGGGGCCCTTAAGGGGGTTTGGTAATCCCCAGTTTTCCCTAGAGAACTTGGTTAAGCCCTTTCCCATCCCTGGGGGTTGATAAAGATCGTATTGTACCCCAGGGGAAAAAAGGGGACATGAAAAAAGGGTTTCAAGAAAAGCATGTCTATGGGGGTGGGGGGCTGCGGGGCCCCCCCCCCATGTTGCGGGATAAACGGGGCCCAAACAGGGGGTAGCTCCCCTACCCCAGGGGGTTTTTTGCGGGGCAAAACGCCCCCCAATTAAAACCGGGGTGAACTTAAAAATAAGGTGATGTTCAAAACGGCTTTTTACACGCCCCTTTAAATTTGGGACGGATTTCGCCCGCAATTACGGCGTGTGTACCTGGCGGGGTGGGGGCGGCAGCTCGCCGGCCCCATAGACAGCCATTATCCACAGCGCGTATCCCACCGGGATAATGTGCATGTCACTTTCTCCCCACTTGGCGTATTCGCCGAGTGGGGAGGGGGGACTTAATCCATAGTTCTCTATGAGAACTGTGGATTACCGTAATGCCTGGGATGGATTTCAGCCGTATTGCAGCGCAATACGGCGTGCAATACGGCTGCAATCCATGCCAGAAATAAGCCATGTGAACGAGGCCTAACAGAGCAAAGTAAATAAACTAAATGTCAGAAAAAAAGTTATGTTATATTCTGAATGTGTATATTATTTGATCTCTCATGAAAATTTTCATACATTATAACTGATAAATATTCCATCTACAGTACCATATGAGATTCTATTATAATAAATGGAAGTTGGTACTGAAAGTCACCTGTTTGGTTAAACACAGATGCAAATTGCACCTTATTACCACTAAAGGTCATCATGTAGGGAATTCAGTAATGGGAATACTACCCAGACTATCTACAACATGCAATTAAAGATATTGCTGTTGTGTTTGAAGAAGGTCTTAGGAAATGTAAAATTCAACCTGTATGTTTTATATTAGATCCAAAAGTAGAGCTAAGGCTGAGTTCACACTACATTTTTTTTTTTTTTGAACAGATGACGGATCCGTTCTGACATAGGTAAAAATGGATGCGTTAACATGTTTATTGACTCATATAGGTAGACAGATGTGCAAAATGCATTGACATAGTGTCCGTTTTTTACACTTTCCATCAAATATGCGTTTAATTTTAACAGATATAAGATGCAGGGTGCTGCGCTTTTTCAAGTTTAAAAAAACATATACATTACAGTATACATTTTTTTACAATGTATGTCAAACGGATCCTAGTGTTTTTACCCATGTTACAAACATATACGTTTGTATCCGTCATAAATAAACAAAGCTACCCAATCAAATTGCAGGAAAAACAGGAGACAGCCAATAGAAAAGGTAGCAAAAAAAAGCGAAAAAAGAAAATGGAAGTCAATCGTCTGCTCCAAACAGTGCTCGTTTGGCATACGTTTAACGTATATGTCATAACGTACACGTTTTGACGTATGGTCAAACGCAGTTTGCACTCAGCCTAAGGGTATGTTCACACAACGTGTTGAGTCCGTGTGAACATACGCTTTTAGATGCATGGACACAAATGGACCCAAACACACATCTAAGAAATAGCAATGTGATTTACATTGCTTTTACTTTAAAACACGCATAGGCGGCGTTCACACGAGTGATCGCTGATGTGTGTGTCACTGCTTCTTTCGGATCAGTCTTTGGATCCATTCTAAGAATTGATATGTCAATTCTTCGTCCAAAAGATGCAACAGGAGCCCTATTTTAAACTATAGGATGCGATCCTGCGCGTTGGATACGTGTTAGATCCGTTGAGGATCTGATCATCAATGCCTTTTTGGATGCGATTTTCGGATCCAAAACGGATCCAAAATCAGATCCAAAAACGCCATGTGAACGGACCCTAATAAAGTCCCAGTGACATGCGCTATTTGTGTGACAACTGTTAGTCCTGTTATAAAACCAAATAGTGGTCAGTATTTGTGCTGACTATAAATGCCGAGTTAACAAAGTAATATGTGAACATCTAAATCAAATTCCTGTTATCAGGCAAACACTTACCTTACATGTACCTTAGCCAAAGGAAAAAAAAAATTCTAAATTGGACCTAGCACAAGCCTTCCGTTATTGATTTGGTCAAGACTACTAAAGATGCTGATACAGTTTTGGAAAGAAAGTGGAATCACAGAGTGGCTTATTTCATACCTCTGTAGCATGTGACCCTGTCCTTAGTACAGAATGTAGCTATTAAAAAAAGTAGATAAAATATGGGGCCTATCTACCTACTAGGGACCTTATATACATCTACCTACTGGGGGACTATATACCTTCATATCTACTAGGGGACTATATATGTACTTACCTATTGAGGGGGTCTATATTCCTAGCTACCAGAGACCATACCTGTCTAACTACCAGGATAGAAAAGTGAGGCGTCTCAGGTGTTTGTGTTGCACATTCCACAGTTAATGTATGATTATTATTATTATTATTATTATTATTATTTTATTTTTAATTATTTTTTTTAAAAGCGCATTGTTTCCAGGGGCTCTGTACATTCGAGGGGGTTACTTTTACATAAACATAAGTCAAACGGTACAATGATAAGTGATGAATGACAATTGGCACGGCAGAGGGAGAGAGGACGGAAGAATAAACATGTTCATTGTTTTGCCGCCGGACCGCCGGCGACAAAATCGCCAGGCGGAAAACCCGTGCAGTGGGGACTGCTGCAGGGTTTTTTCCATTTAGAGCCCCAATTGTGCTCATTTTCGGCCGATTTTTCAGGCGGTCTGAAAAACGCAAACCGGCTGAAAAACCGGCCGAAAACCCGTGCCGCGGGGACATGCCCATATAGTGAATCAAAACCCAATCTGGCTACCAGGAGCACACAAGAGGGGAGGGGTCAGGACAGCTGATTAATGAGGTGGGGGGGGGGAGGGAAGGAAGCTAATTGAACTGAAGATGGTAGACTGTAAGAACAACACACAAATAGAGGGAGTGGAGACAGGAAGGTTGAGGTGTTGCCGTCATTATCATATCAAGGGAGTAAAATATCAAAAGAGGAAATCAGCAGAAAGTTTGATGGGAGTAATAGTCTGCGGAGAATATCATACCAGGGGAATTTAAAATCAGAGAAGGAAATCAGCAGAAAAGTTTGATGGGAGTAATAGTCTGCGGAGATTTTCATACCCGGAATAAATATCAGAGGAAGGAAATCAGCAGAAAGTTTGATGGGAGTAATAGTCTGCGGAGATATCATACCAGGGAATAAAATATCAGAGAAGGAAATTTTGCGGAAAAATTTGATGGGAGTAATAGTCTGCGGGGGATATCATACCAGGGAATAAATATCAGAGAAGGAAATCAGCAGAAAGTTTGATGGGAAATAATAGTTGCGGAGATATCATACCAGGGAATAAATATCGAGAAGGAAATCAGCAGAAAGTTTGATGGGGGGTAATAGTTGCGGAGATATCATACCTGTGAATGAGAGAAAAGCAGATGGTCAGATCAAATGGAAGGTCTCTGTGGCTGCATGGTATCAGGTCCGGTTTTAATTCGTTGTTCTTGTACTTAGAAAATTGGCCGTACTTTGAACAGTGGCCAGCCATGATCCCATGTTGTCTAGTGAACGTGTTAGATATAATCCCATACGGTTGATGGAAAGTGTAAAACTGGAAGGGAACTTAAAATGTCTAATCACAAATGCCAGAAGTCTAGCAACCAAAATGGTGGAGCTTGAGGCACTAGTTCAAGAGGAGCACATTGATGTGGTTGGTGTTGCTGAAACATGGCTGGACTCCTTGGGCTGTCAACCTTCAAAGTTTTAATCTATTTAGGAAGGACAGAGCAAACAGGAAGGGAGGAGGAGTGTGTCTGTATACAAGAAGTGATATGAAGGCAAATGTGAAAGAGGCAATAGCGGGTGAAGCTGTGGAAACATTGTGGGTGGAAATACAAGCAGGGGTCAATAAAGAAAAAATAATTTTTGGCGTAATCTATAGACCCCCGAACATCATTGAGAAGCTAGAAGAACAGGTGCATAAACGAATGGAGCAGGCAGCGACTTTTAATTACCCAGACTTTGACTGGGGTCACAGTTCTGCATCAACTGCCAAGGGGAGGAAGCAATTTTTCAATGAAACCCCACCCAGGAGACCCAAGTCCTACCTATAGTGGGTGTTAATAAAGGTTATATCTTATCAAATCTGCATACAAGTGTCTGATGTGTCCTTTTTCGTACCTTTTGTAATAAAATTATCATGTTTTGGTCGCTAACGATTTTTGCAATTCATACTTTTTTCGCAAAAAAATACGTTTTTTATGGATTTTGGCGTCAGAATCCGTTTTTTTAACGGATTTTTGTGTTAAAATCCTTTTCTCAACATATTTTGGCGCTAATAAAGTTATCTCGCTTCTGACATCAAAAATAAGTTTTTTTACGGATTTTGGCGCCAGAATCCTTTTATTTACGGATTTTAGAGCTAAAATCCTTTTCTTAACTTTATTAGCGCCAAAATATGTTAAGAAAAGGATTTTAGCACCAAAAACTGTAAAAAAAAAGGTTTTTGGCACCAAAATACATAAACAAAGCGAGATAGCTTTATTAGCGCCAAAATCCGTAAAAATGCAGATCTTAGCACCAAAATCCATTAAAAAAAAGAAATACAGGGCCAAAATCCATAAAAAACTTATTTTTGGCGACAAACGTGAGATGGCTTTATTAGCGCCAAAATCCGTAAAAATGCAGATCTTAGCACCAAAATACGTTAAAAAATGGACTTTAGGGCCAAATTGCGGTAAAAACCGGCAGTTTTTTCTGCTGCTTTTAACAGGCAGTGGACAGAAAACTCAGTTTCATGAACGTTCTTAGTAATTCGTTTTCAGGTCGTTTTTTTGTCCACTACACTGTAGACATAGCCTTAGAAGTGATGCTCTGTTGGATCTGGTAAGTTCTAACAAAGCAGAACTTGTTGGAGGTGTCACTGTTTCTGAAAATCTTGGTAACAGCGACCACAATAAAATTAATTTTAGTGTAAACTGGAAAAAAGAAACACAGAGCGGGAGAACAAAAACATTTAATTTTAAAAAGGCCAATTTCCCCATACTGAGGGATGCAATACAGGACATAGACTGGGAGCAGCTATTAGCAAATAGTGATATAGAAGGGTTTTAAATATATGCTGGGGAAATTGATAGCAAAATGTATTCTTAGGTAAAGGCGATTAATTCTAAATCCAACATGACATGTATCTTCTGATAAAAGGGCAATAAATAATAAAAAAGGGCATTGAAAAAAAATATAGTCAGAGGGGTCGGCATTAGCCTCTGGAAATTACAAAGAGCTTAATAAAAATTTGAAAAAAGTGATTAAATCAGCTAAAATTCAAAATGAAAGGCAGGTGGCCAAGGACAGCAAGACAAACCGCAAGAAATTCTTTAAGCATATAAATGTCAAAAATCCAAAGTCGGAGCATGTAGGACCCTTAAAAAACTGTAATGGGGAGCTGGCCACTGGGGATCAGGAGATAGGAAATAGGCTCTTTAGCTCTGTATATACAAACGAGAAGAAAGTAGCTGATGTGGGTGGCCCAGGGCAGATGTAGATGGTGTCAGTACTAATGGGTGCAGTGCTAAAGCTGATGGAGGTGGGCCCAGTGTGGATGTAGGTGGTGCCAGTACTGTTAATGCATTATCTGATATAATAAATTGGCTGAGTTTAGAAATGATCCATGCCAAGTTAAATAAACTAAATGTGAACAAGGCTCCAGGCCAAGATGGCTTACATCCAAAAGTTCTTAAAGAGCTCAGCTCGGTTATCTGTGTGCCCCTGTATATGATATTTAGAGAATCTCTGGTGACTGGTATAATTCCAGGAGACTGGCACAAGGCAAATGTAGTTCCCATCTTCAAAAAAGACTCCAAGTCTTGCCCAGGTAATTATAGACCATAAAGTTTAACATCTATTGCGCTAAAACTGTTTAAGGGGCTCATAAGGGACTATATACAGGAATATGTGGATGAATACAAAATTATAAGTGATTGCCAGCATGGATTTACTAGGGTCAGAAGTTGTCAGACCAACCTGATCTTTTTTTATGAAGAGGTGAGTAGAAGTCTGGATAGCAGGGCAACTGTGGATATTGTGTTTTTACACTTTGCAAAGGCGTTTGACTCTGTTCCTCATAAGCTTTTATTGGGTAAAATAGAATCCATTGGGTTAGAAATAACAGTGTGTAATTGGATAAAAAACTGGCTATTGGATTGTACTCAGAGAGTGGTGTCAAATGACTCCTACTCTGAGTGGGCCCCGGTTATGAGTGTTGTGCCCCAAGGCTCAGTATTAGGTCCTCTTTTATTCAATGTATTTATTAATGATATAGTGGAGGGGATTAATAGCACGGTTTCTATTTTTGCAGATGATACCAAGCTATGTAGTGTAATGCAATCCATGGAAGATGTTCATAAATTGCAAGCAGACCTGGACACACTGAGTGTTTTATGCATCCACTTGGGAAATGGGGTTCATTATGGATAAATGTTAGGTTCTGCATCTGGGTACGAATAATCTGCAGGCATCATATGTTCTAGGGGAAAATAAACTGGGAGAATCGCTTGTTGAGAAAGATCTTGGTGTTCTTGTAGATCATAGACTATAGAACAGCGTGCAGTGTCAATCAGCTGCCTCTAAGGCAAGCAAGATATTGACATGTATTAAAAGAGGCATGGACTCACGGGACAAGGATGTAATTTTACCGCTGTATACAGCATTGGTGTGGCTTCACTTGGAATATGCTGTTTAGTTCTGGGCTCCAGTTTATAGAAAAGATGTAATGGAGCTAAAGAGAGTGCAAAGACGAGCAACCAAACTTTTAAGTGGAATGGAGCTTTTTAAGTTATGAGGAGAGGTTCGAAGAATTTAACTTATTTAGTCTTGAGAAAAGACGGCTCCAGGGGTACATGATTAAATTTATATAAGTATTTAAATGGTCCTAAAAAAAGTTGGGAAAAAATTTTTTCATGTAAAGCCCCCTCAAAAGACAAAAGGACATTCCCTTCAACTGGAGAAGAAAGGATTCAATCTCCAGAGGAGAAAAGCGTTCTTCACTGTGAGAATTGTAAATCTTTGGAATAGCCTGCCTAAGGTGCCTGAGGAACTGGTCACAGCAGGAACAGTTGCGAGTTTCAAGAAAGGCTTAGACAACTACCTGAAACTAAAGAATATTTATATGTATGTATGTAAAATTCTAGATCCTGTCTGGTGGCGGCTCTGGGGTCAGAGATGAGGTCTTCATTGGAACAGATTGGTTCTTGCCTTGTGGGTTTCAGGGCATTCACCAGTGGAGAGGCTAGGCTTGAACTCCTTGTCACTCATGAGAGAGGATTCCATTGACAAAGGTTCTCGTAGGGGTCAAAACGTTCATTAAGGGAATCCATTGTCTTGTCTTTCAAGCTAAATATCCTATACGGAATGATGCATAAAGCTGTAAAATTTATGTATGATTTTTTATGAAATGATTGGTAATGGAAAATAAAGAACTCAACCCATGAAGATTTTTTTATATTTATCATTAACCCCTTAAGGACCAGGCGGTTTTTTTTTGTGACACGTTCGTTTTTCCCTCCTCGCCTTCTGAAAGCCATAACTTTTTTATTTTTCCACCTACATAAACAAATGAGGGCTTTTATTTTGCGGGGCAAGATGTCTTTCTAATGGTGTTATTCACTATACTATAAAAATATTTCTGGGAAACCGCCAAACAAATTCCAAGTGGGACAAATTGTGAAAAAAAAAATGTATTTTCTCCATGTTTGCGGGGGTTTTGCTTTTACGGCGTTCAATCTTTGGTAAAATATTAATGTGTTACTGTATTATTCAGGTTGTTACGCATTACGGCAATACCAAACTGTTTAGGGGTTTTCCCTTATGTTTGGTTTCCACTAAAAAAAAAATTCCAAACATTTTCTATTTTTGAAATTTGCGCCACGGCGCCATTTTGTGCGACCAATAACTTTTTTGTACTAACACCTACAGACGTCAGTGAAGGGTATTTTTTGCGGGGCTGAAGGTGTTACTTTTTATCGCTAGCTGTTTGGAATGCATGCGAACTTTTTTGATATTTTTATTCCATTTTTTGAGTGACGTAAAATGACCAAAAAACGCCCAAATTTTTGGGGTTTGGAATTTTTTTTTTTTTTACGGTGTTCAGCGTACGGGATAAATGTTTTTATATTTTTATAGATCGGACTTTTTCGGACGCGGCGATACCAAATATGTGTAACTTTTTTTTTTATTTTAATGATTTTATTTGTTTAAAATGGGGAAAGGGGGGTGATTTGATCTTTTAATACTTTTTTTTTTGTATTTTTAAACTTTATTTATTTATTTTTTTTTATTTGTAAAAATTTGAGGCCACTGTGGTACTTGACCATAGGTGGCGCGATTGTTAATAACAACCTAATGGGATTGCATAGGCAAGCTTAGGGTGTACAAAGATGGCGGTTTCCCCACTTCCTGTCTGCGGACGGAAGTGGGGGCAAAACCCGGGCCCGGGTAAGTGACGGGAGCCTTCACCCAAAGGGTCCCCAAACCCCCAATGACCGGTGATCGGATCGGCGCAGCATAGCTGCGCTTATGCCGATCACCGCACCGATCGAGTGCGCGGCACACGATCGCCGTTAATTCAGACGCCGCGGCCAATCTTTGCCGTGGGTTGATGGGGGTTTAAAAACAGCGCCAAACGGGGGGGAGCCACCCGCCCCGCTGTTTACTGCGGGTGTTAGCGGCGATTTGCCGCTAACACCCGCCGGCTGTGCGGGGGAGTCGTGGAGCGATCCCCCTGCAAAGCCCCTTAGCGGCCCTGGGACGTACTGATATGCCCAAGGTCGTTAAGGGGTTAAAATGCCGCCAATTTTCTATATATAAACTAATGGTTAGGTTTTGCCTGACACCAATATACAAGTATAACGGGTGCCAAGGACAAAAAAAAACATATTCATTTCCAAAGAGACCCAAAAGAAATTTGCTTTCAACCTTGCTTGTCTGGGGTGTTTTGTCCTTGGATCTCCTAATCTGTAGTTATAGATATAATAAAATTGTTATCTATCCATGACTGCAGGGAAAGCAAAAACAATGGAATGGAATGTGCTAAGTTGTACCATCATTTACATTTGTAACAAGATATTGAAATTCAGGGATATTTCCTGTACCATTCCATTACTTATTTCTCAGAACCTTTTGGTACATGTCAGCATGTCCCTCCAGACAAGCTGTCCTTGTTTTTTCGATTCTAGAATTTAATAGGTCATCTCTGACTAACAAGTTACGCGCTTGTGCAGTTCTATGCCAAAACTAATAACTAGAGATGAGCGATATTATCGACAAAAGTTTAAATCGGCACGGTTTTTAGGCTTATCGGAAATTTAGGTGACAATAGTTTAGGTGACAATCTTACAGATAATCTATTACTATCGTGCCATTTTCGGCGTTTTCCTGTCATTTTTGGCGGCCAGTCATTTTGCTCCGAGGATAGAGGGAGGTGAGGGAGGTGTACCGT